>JAOZJS010000477.1:0-32189 GCA_025882695.1 Amerodectes protonotaria | reverse complement strand
ACACACACACACACACACACACACACACACACACACACACACACACACACACACACACACACACACACACACACACACACACACACACACACACACACACACACACACCACATATCGGATAAACTTTTGGTCTTGTTGGTCTTGTCTTATGAATTTCAGTTAGCTTCTTCGATCCTCTCTCTCTCTCTCGTTCACCTCTCTTGTTTCTTAAGCTCTCTTCATGGTACCAAGATGAAGTGATAGAACGATGACAACCAACGACGACGACGGTGATGATCGGTGTTGTCGATGTCGATGGTGATACTTTTTCTTTTTTTACGGCCAAGCTTCTTCTTCTTACCTGGTGTTAAAGGGGGATCCTTAGTTCAGGATGGTGGATGCATTAAAAAGGATACATACATAGGATATACATAGGATCTTAGTGTACATTCTGTAGGTTTCAATGTTGGATTGTGAAACCAAAAAAAATAGACAAGGATTTCACAGCGACAAATTCAAGGCTTTTCAGGCAGCATTATTTTTCTCTCACTTTTCGTACAACACCGTAAGATGGGTTAAAAAAAGTGCAATACGCGACAAACTTTTTTTTTGCGCAAGTTAACCCTCTTCCCTCCCTCTTTCTCATAAAAGTTTTGGTGTGTGTCGCCAATCCTGTGCTAAATCCTTTCCATTTCCTCGTCTAAATCTCTCGCTCTCTCTCTCCCGCCCCCTTTATATTTCACGTGATAATCCTGAAGATTTTCCAGCGCCGGTACATAATGTGTGTTCGTGTGCGTGTTTCGTTTCACACGGTTTTTTTTGTGGATGCACCAACAACAACGGCCGTTCCATTGGCCGTTGTTGTTGTGTCAGCCCCCTTTAGTATTCGATTGATTCGTTCGATCTATCGATCGATTGATTGATTGATCAAATATCCACTCTTTTTTTTCTGGGCGAATTTCATCAACGCCATTCACATATTTTTGGCCAATTTTCTATCCACGCTATTATTACCACCATTATTATTATTATTATTGAATTATTATATGCGAAAAAAAATTATACGTCTTGTGTGAGCTTACCACACACACAGACACACACAGAGAGAGAGAGAGAGAGGATGATGATATTAAAAAGGGGGACGGACTTGGAATATTGGAGGAGGGGGCATGAAAACAGAACAGAACAGACGCAGATGAATGGATGTATGCAACAGGATGGATTCTACAATGAAATTGGAAACTAATTTAATCGATGAATACTGCTCTAACGCTAATAATAATAACAACAATGATGATGATGATAATGATGGATGCACAATGTCCATGTGAATCTGATGAATAGCATGGACATCTTGGTGGCGGCGGCGACGACGACCACTAAGACCAAGACGACGACTAAGATCAAGATGATGATGATATTCCTGAAGCCGCGTGCGAGCAATTTTTTTTTGGCGGATTACTGACCGAAAGTAATTCATCCACGGATAGTTAATCTATCCTTTTCTCTATTCTTATTGGTCAGCTTGGCCAGAAAAAAAAGGATGGCTAAAAGAAAACGACGATGATGAAGAAGAAGAAGAAGAAGAAGAAGAAAAAACATCTCAATCAGCGACCATCTTCAATGATGAAGACGATGATGATGATGATGAGGATCCTTTAGGATCTTTTAGGGCTTTGTTCCTTCGATTGTTGGTCTGTTTGTTTGTTTGTTTGTTTGTTTGTTTTTTGGTATTGAAATGTCAATAATGGTTTCGGATTCGTTAAAAAAAAGTATCTATGTCTTAATAACAACAACAACATCGAAGAACATTGTGCGCGATGGCCAGTGTGTGCGGTTGATGAGGACGACGACGATGATGATGATGACGGTGATGGTGGTGAGATGATCATTATTTGGCCAACAACAACAACAATATGTTGGCCATTATATTATTGGAGGCCCGGCAATATATCCTTGGTTTCCATCATCATCATCATCATCATCTGTATCGTCGTCGTCGTCGTCGTCGAAGTTTTCGTTACTTCCAAGAGTGTCTTCGAGGTTTTGGCTCTGATTTGCCTGTTTGTTTGTTTGTTTGTTTTTTGCTTACCTGTTGTTTGTTTGTCTGTTGTGTTCAGGTTGTGTTCTCCAAGCCAGAGCTAATGTTGCTTTGTGTTCCATCTCGAAGAATGACCGTAAGCTTGTGGATTGTCTGTGTGTCCATGTGTGTGTGTGTGCGGTGGATCCCATTTGCATGTGCATGTGGATCCATCGGATTGGTTGTTTTGTCGTGTCTTGTACATCTTCTTCTTCTTCTCCGTCGTCGTCTTTTATCATCGGGCTCCTCGCCAAATGATCGGCGACCAGGTATAATCATCGTCGAACGAGAAAGCAAAAAAAAGCATCTTTGTCGTTTGAAAATAAGCAAAAAAAATTTCTTTTTTTTCGTTCGTTCGTTCGTTTAACCGGTAACCACCGTCACCATCATCCCTAAACGATCATCATCATCGCCGGCAAACTAGCGGCTGGCGACGGTGGCCAGGTAATCATCCTCGTACATACAAAATGAATGTGATTCGAAGACGACGACGACGACGAAAACAACACAGATTTTTTTTCTTGTTGTCGTTGTACTTATTGGATGCGGAGATCACCAATAGCAAGGCTGGCGCGCGAGAGCTCATCGGCAATGATGATCCTCTCTCTCTCTCTCTCTATCGTCAAACCATTGAGATCGTTGTGTTGTCTCGTTGTCGTTGTTTGAAGCATCATCATTACTGTTGGTTGTCCTCGTACACATCATTTTTTTCTTCGATTTTTCCCTAGCAGCAGCTTGTTGGCGCTTGTGGTCGTCGATCCAACCATTTGATGATGATGATGATGATAATAATGATGGCCTTATGTTGTTGTTGTGGCCCCATTATCATTAGAGTCTTCGAACATGGTCGTCGCCGTCGACGTCGATCGTTGTTCTTTGTTGGCTAATCACCAACACGGACATTGACAAAACAATTATACAGATATGATCGTTTCGAACCGATGCACTGATCAATGACACAAAAGGCAGGAAAAGAGTTAATATTCTGCTGGAATTAACTCTTTGCGTCCGTTTGTCTGAACATTTTGGCCAAAAAGGAAACCTCTCTTTTTTCTCGCGGTTGACAACAATTAACCTACACACGCAATTACACGCACACACACCCGCCATTGTAATTTACCTAAGCGGTAGTGTCATAAGAGACCATTCTCCCTCTCGCTTGCTTTTTGTTGTGCAATGAATCCGTGGCAGCAGCCAAATAAAACCTCCCCAAAACACACATACACACATACGGACACTTCTCGCTAACAAGCTCCTCTAAACACTGTGGTTATGGTTATGGCGCCTTCCCCCATCATAGCCATCCTCAGCCAAGGATGCCAACGAGGCCGCTGGCGCCAGCCATCCACCGTTTGCTTGGCTGTTTGTGGGTCTAATGGCAATCTAATGGCTTTTTAAGCTTATTGCATGTCAACCATATACAGTTGTCGATGTTGTTGCTGTTCCTAGTTGGATCCCATTGTCATCATCATCATCATCAAGATCTTTGCGTGTGTCTGCGTGTGTGTGTGTGTGTTTGTCCAGAGATCCACTGCCGTGGTGCCGTTTGCGTCCAACCATAATAATGGTAACAATCAGAACAAACAATGGACGATTTCGTTTGTTTCGTGTGTGTGCAGCAAAAGTCAATTGGAAACAACACGGCTTCTCGTTTCCAATTGACGACTTTGGTCAATCGCTGATTGCTGGGCTCAATTGGTTTTTTGGATTCGTTTTTTTTTCTTGGTTCCTCTCTCGGCCAATGATATGCCGCCGATCCGTGCTTGGCCATCATCATCATCATCATCATCATTATCGGTGCGTGGTCGAGGTTCGGAACTGGCCTGGTGAACGGTGATGATGATGATTATGATGAAATAACTTTCGGTTATAATATGATGATGATGATGATCTTCATGTTTGGACACTGTTGACTCAACTGGTCGTATTCTGGATTGTTTGCTTCGTTCTTTCATTCGATTGTTCGTGTGTATTTAAGGGCAGCGAATACTGCCGCGAAAAGGTTGCTGTTCACATTTCACATTTCGGTTCGTTTGTTTGTTTGTTTGTTCAAGCGCCATGAACCACAACACACCATCAAGCTGATGGCTGATGTTTCGGGTTTTTTGTTGTTGTTGTTGTTGTTGAGTTTAGTTTGATTGACAGTAAAGTAACAGGAAAAACCAGGCCAACAATTTATGCAACACACATTTTTTTTGTTTCATTCGAACGTTTCAAATCGTTTGATCCCTCAGACCGACCTGTTCGATCGATGATGATGATACTTTCGCTATCATCAAAAGCTAATGATGCCAAATGTGTGCGTTCTGATCAAACACACACACACACGGACACGCACATAGACATGGCGATCGCGAACATCCTTTTCCAGCAAAGATCCTTGACCATCATCATTAGTTAATTAATTGTCCAACCTCAGTTGCCCAGTCGTCAATTTGATTGATGGCTCGAGGTTGGCTCGATCCAAAACTTGATGGGCTGATGTTGATGAACATTTGTTTGATGTTCATTTCAGTTAAGGGCTTTCGGGTGAATTTTTATCAAATCTGCCAAATCCTCCAACCAAAAAATTCACCTGAAATTTACCTGAAATTTACCTGGCGGGAAAAAAGGCGCGCAAAAAAAGATTCAACACAATCTCTCTCGCTCTCTCGCTCGCTCTACCTTGAAGGATATTGATCAGTGTCACCCAAGGAGTTCTTGTTTTGCACTCTTCAAAAGTTCTTTTTTCCAAGCCACGATGAAGTTCTTCTTCATCATCATCTTCTTCTTCTTTTTGATTTCGGGGCTCATTAGCACAGATGATATCCAAGATACAACCGTACCGAAAAATTACGTAAAAGAAACAACAACAAGTGCTATTTACCCAAAAACTAGTGCTAATACTTGGACAAAAAAAAAAGAGAGAATACGACAACAACATCGACAACTACTTCAGATCCATTCGGAGATAGTTGTTTTCGAATAGATAAATCACCTGGCTGGATGATGATGATGATGATGGTAATGAAGGTAGAGAATCCTATCCTATCCTATCCTATCCTATCCTATCCTATCCCATCAACAACACACCACGGCGAAAACAACATCGACGACATCAAAGTGTTGATAGTGGTCCGATCATGATGGTGATGGTGGTGATATGTCACCAGGTACAGAAAAATAAAGCAGAACACACACATACATCTGGCATCCATACCTGTCACCTGTATCAGGAGGAGGAGGAGAAGAAGCGAACATTTGATACAAATCTTCCCAGATTTAGCTACATTTTAGGGACATGCTTCGGCTTTGTAGCAATATGCCTGCGTGTGTCCGTTTATCCAAAAAACGAAAACCGAAAAACGAGGATAAAAATCCAACGTCCGAACATCATAATGATAATGATGATGATGGTAATTAAGGCCAAAATTGGATTGGAAGGCGAGAATTATGTAATTCCAAGGTGTTCCAGCTATATTGTTGATTATTACTACAAATGGCGACCTTTGACAATCCGGAAAAACGGAGCTTATAAGCCATTACGCGCCATGATTCGATGGTCACCATCATCATGTTGGTTGGTAAAGGATTGCAGCTTTCGCATTGCACTTGTGTTTCCTCAAGATAGCATTCAAGCCTGTGTTTGTCGCAACATTGCAACATACCAATGATTACCACTTATTACCATTGGTAGAGGTGGTTTTTCCGAATGCCGATAATTGCAGGTAGCTAGCTAGCTAACGTCGCCTTACACACAGGTATTTTGATTTGATGATACACTTTAGGTAGCCAACCACCAAGAAGATGGTGATGATATTCTCTACTTTTTTGGACGAATTTTTGGTACCAGTTAGTTGGCGCGCCGCTCTTCTCCCATTGTGTTATCCTAGCTAGCAAGCCAGCTATTTTTCCGGATACTTTCCCGCCGCAAAAGCCCGTGTTTGTGTGTGTGTATGTTTGTATCTATTCTGGTTGGCTGGTGGTGTCGAATCAAATAATAATAATAACATGTTGTTGTTGTTGTTATTGTTATTGTTATTGTTTGTTCCTATACTTTTGGGTGAACATGTCGTCGTCGTCGTCGTCGTCGGTTGGCTGGTTGGTTGGTCGTTGTCGGCGGCATCGGTGGCCATCACACACACACCGCTACACCACAATCAAAAAGCCACAAACAATGAAGACAAGTGACATGTGAAGAGTCTCATTCTCTCGCTCTCTCTCCCTCGGTGTATCTTTGTACCGTGTGTGCTAGAGGATGACAATATGTGAAAAAATAAAACCCGAACGACGACGACGACGACGAAGAAGAATATCAAAAAAAAATACGCAGAAAAATTCGCGGTGACAAGTCTTAGACAGCCGCCCATTGTACTTGTGTGCGCGCGCGCTTTTTCTACCAGTTTCTTCTTCTTCTTCTTATTGGTTGGTTGTGGGCGTCACAATCGTCGTCGTCCATTAGAGCGGCGAGAAACGCGATACGCCCAAAACACGCCCTTTTCTTCTCCTAATAATTGACCACGACAGCCAATAGAGAGTGAGTTAGTGAGTGAGAGAGAGAGGTCTATCATTTTCTCACTTCGAGATCAAGGAAGAGCGAGAGAGAGAGCGAGCGAGCGATGAGAAAATCATTCATTTTGAATGAGAAATGAATTGTGAACACACACACACACAGAGACACAGACACAAACAGGCACAAACATTGTTTTTCACCTTGAATAGTCTCCCTTCTTTGCTAGGGTTAAATTGTTGGTGATGGGGGGAGCCAATTGATTTGGGTGAGCATCGAGTTGCGTGTGAGTGTGGTGTGTGTTGCCTCCTTTCTATTATTGGTTTACCTTCTGGTTTTGTTTGTTTGATCAAATGTGGATAATATCCTCCTCCCCTTTTTTTTCTGCGCGCTGTTGTGCGTGTGTGTGTGTGTGGTGGTTGTGGGGGGGGGAAGGGCTTAACCCACACACTGACAGTATGGTGTTTGATGGAACTGTTGTCTGGTTGGCTGGCTGGTTGATGGCCGACCCACACACCACTCACACACTCGCGCGCACTTGTCAACTGTCAATTTTGACATTCAAACGTCACCAACACACACACACACACACACACACCGAATACCCGACAAGAACAATGAACACCCAACACAATATACCACAACAATATGTGTGTGTGTGTTTTTTTTTTAAAGGAAACATTCTTCGTTTTCCCTTTGATCGACAGGGTGAGAGAGAGAGAGGTATATTGGCTGGCTGGCTGGCTGGCTGGCTGGATGGCTGGCTGGCTGGGTGATTTTTGGTGGTTGGTTCGATGGTTGGTTGAACGAAACAACAACAACAACAACCACAAAAAAAAGGAAACCCACCATGATGATAATAAGAACAATAACTGTTGGTGACAATGGTACACCACCACCAATCCAAAAGACAATGAACAATCTTTTGCACATTGACACACACAGGGACATAGCACATTGAGAATCTCACATTCTCTTTGCACAATGGTACGCGGCGGTGTGTTGTTCGTCAAACCCGGCGTCATTGGCTTTCCCGAACCCACCGCCGATCATCATCATCACCGAGCGTTTTTTTTTGTCAAAGATTTGCTCCAAAGGCAAGCAACGAACGAACGAACGAACGACAAAACTAAAAAAAAATACTAGAAGGATCCAAAGGTGCTCTCTCTCTCTCGCTCTCTTTTTGGAACATGTGAGCCACTTAATCATTTGTAATGCTCGGTGGTTCCCACTTATAACAAAAGAGACACGTTTTGTTCCATGTTACTTTATTTTGTGGCGGGAAAAATGAAACGAAACAGTAGAAACAAAATGGATAGATTGACAACCTCGGTTGCAACTCTTCTTGCCCTGGAGCCTTGGAAGAAACACACACACACACACACACACATACTAGCACACTAATATCAGTAATACCATCATCCAGGTCGCTAGGGGTTAAATGAGGGGGTGGTGCTAGGGGATTCTTCTTTTTTCGAAGCTTTTCCTTTTCCGCAAATACTGATGCATTAACCCTTTTGGTTCCCATTTTTTTTCGCAGACGTTTCGGAACAAAATGTGCCGGCTGTTCCCAAGGAATATTACCAACGGATCTGGTTAGACGTGCCCGAAACAAAGTGTTCCATATAAAATGTTTTACCTGTATTATATGCCGTAAACAATTGTCCACCGGTGAACAATTGTACATATTGGAGGAGAATCGTTTCATTTGCGAAAAGGATTACATTTCCAATAGGCAACAACACCAACAGCAGCAACAGCAACCACCACCGCAGCCCCACCTACATCCACATCAGAATTCACATCCACATCATCCGCATCATCATCATCATCACCATCCACACCATCATCATCATCATCATAGTAACATCAATAATAACAACAATAATAATAATTCTAATAACAATAATGGCAACAACAGTAATAACAGTAATCAAGGTTAGTAGGATTCTGGATTCGCTGCGATTCTGGCCTGGATGCATTCCAAATCAAAATGATAATTAAATTATTGTTATTATTATTATTTATCGAAATGCTAATCGAAAGTTGATGTCATTCTGGCACCCCAGCGAGAGCGAGCGAGCGAGCGCGACCAAGTGTACGTCAAGGATTGTCAAATTTGCATTTTTCTAGCCTTGAAGCGGTTAACACCAGCACAAAAAGATTCTTCGCTACGCGCTTCAAACAAGCGACAAATTCTTTTTATATATTCTTTTGATTATCATCAAATTATTACCACCACCACGACGATTGTGTTACTTCGGTAACCATGCACACAACACACACTTACAATTGAACTGAACTGAACTGAACCAAGCCACCAATCGCGTTTTTGTTATTTGATTTATTTTTGGCACCAAACACACACCACCAACACCACCGGGTGCCGGCAGAGCCTGGATTCCCAGGGCCCAGAATCTAAAATGATACAACAACAACGACGAGGACAACAACACCAGCCACCACAATTCATTCACCTTTAGGCAATGATAATTGTGTCTAGGATCGGCGACGTTTGCTTTTGCTTTTGCTTTTGCTTGCTTGCTCTCTTTCTCGCGATTTTCGTGGTTTTGGTTCAGTCCACCACCAATTCCAATGTGCCAGCAGCAGCAGCACGACGACATTTGCTGTGACATGTGTCGTCTTTGAAAGTTCCAGGAACGCGAGCCCTTGTTCCCGAAGATTCTGGAGCCATGGAATCGTCACCTCACGGAGCTTCGCCATCGTTGGAGCATCAGACTTACTGCCGCTGCTGATGCTTCAATTAGTGTATTTCATTCAGAATTCTGTCCCGCAGAATGGTCAACACGGGTATAATCGTGAATTATAATTATTATCGTTGCGGGACGTAAATTAATTTGGCGAAAACCTCGCACACTTCTATTAGACGATGGTGGTTGGCACCTCTCTCTCTCTCTCCATCTCGTGTTATTTTGGTCAGTTCATTGAGACATTCATTCGTGGTGGAACCGCACACACACAAACTGACCGCCGTTAGGTTGTGGACAGCCTGAATGTCCTGAAATACCATTTTGGTTCAACAATCTAGAGTGGTTCGAAAATTGAACGCGCAAAAACAAAACTGCGCGCAGAAACTTAACTATAAGATGTTGGCCTTTGGAAATAAGAAACAAAAAGCAAGCAAGAAAGAGAGAAACGTAGCTGAAACGAAAAAGAACAATTAAAATACAGGTGTGATTAATGATTCAAATTGGCGTTATAATTATACCACCAAACGCAAGGTATGAACAGCAAGCAATAGGAAAAGGCAAGCAGAAAGCAAAAGAGCGCGCCTCCAAGATATTCTACGTCCGTCGTGTATGTCGCACTGTTCCAGATATACTATTTTTTTTGTTTCTCGCGTATATTTTCAATTAAACACACCATGAAACAAAACAACAGCAAAACAACAAAAACGTCGACAACCGACCAACAAACTAACCAACCAACGAACTGAGAACGACTGAGAGACGGTTGTTGTTGTTGTTGTTGGATCGACACGTTTGGTGGTCACACACCATCATCGTCCAACGATCAAGCAAGAAAAAAAAGTGTTATTGGCCAAAATGAGAACACACAAGCGGATAGACACGGACACTTTGAAATGGATCGTGTATTCATTTTGTACAAGACGACGCCGCGCGTTGTTGTTTTTGAGATGCGTTCGTTCGGTCGTGTCCGAGTTGTCAAGGAGAGTGTCTGTGTGTGTGTGTGTGTGTGTGTGTGTGAACGATATCTGCCTGCCTGCCATGTCCAGTTTCCACATCACCATCGTTTCCTATTTTTTCGTTTCGTTTCGTTTCATTTGTTCGTTTGGCTTTAATCAACTCAAACGAACAAAACCAAAATGTTGGTGAGAAGAAGAAGAATGTTTTAACTTTGGTGGTGGTAAACGCGTTCGCGTGAATTGGTGATGAGCTTTGTGGTGATGGTGTTGGCGATGATGATGGTGGTGTATTTTATCAGCATGTTTGGATCTAGTGTGTGAAGCTCAAGACATCATCACCACATCGTCGTCTTCGTCGTCGTACCACAAAATGTGCATGCACAACAGATCAATAATTAATACACTATTACCAAGCAAATTAGCAACAACAACAATGTTGGATACACACTACACTACATTAGAGTTTAGCGGATATCACTACACACACTTTCACCATAAAGCCTGTCATGGCCCGCTGTGGTCATGGGCTGACTCGCTCTCGCTCTCGCTCTCTCTTCTGCCTTGTGGTACAATGGCCATGTTTAAGATGTTGATGATGATGATGCTGCTGGCCCGTCCGTTCGTTCGATCGGGCCGATTATTCGTGATGCTTTCAATGTTCACGAATAATGTTCGGATCGTAATAATAATAATAATATTCAGATATTCGTATCGAAGTGTTATGCGCGCACCTAGGTGCTTTTGCTGGCTGGTGAAGGTTTCTGTTGGTGGATCAACGATGGATGGTCGTCGACGGTTGTCGTCGAAGTCCTCGATTCGTGGTTTCGTTTTTTTTCTTTTTCTTCGACTTCCTCAGCTTCGTCTTCGTCAGCTTCGTCGTTGTTATGGTTATATGGTTCGTGTCGTAAATCTTTGGGATAGTTAGAGTCGTGAGTTCGATCATCATCATCATCATCACCATCAACATCATCGACATCGACATCGTCATTCACCGGTGGCCAAAGAATCTCATCAACGACGGCTTCGGCGAGAAACGAAACGAAACGAAGCAAAGTATATCCAGAACGAACGAACCACGGAAAACCCACCAAGGGAAAAAAGAGCAGGCATATTCTGTGCGTGTGCGTGTGTGTGTTGTCTTCTTGGTTTCGGATGTTATTGTTAAACCTCGAAGCTAAAGCGAGAATAAGAACAACGAAAACAACAACAACAGCAAGCGATCAACAACCAGAACAAGAAGAAGAAGAAGGGTCATGTATCATCCTGACATCTCCTCCAGGATCGTTATTCATACCATTACCTTTTGGGAACATGTCAAATCTGTCTGCGTGTTTTTTTTCCTTTCTTCTTCTCATTCTTGTTCTTATTCTTCTTGGTCGCTCGTGTTTGCGGCGCGTTTCCCTCTGTGCTGTGTGCGTTTGGTTGGCTGGCTGGCTGGCTCTAGGAACCTAAAACCTTGCCGAAACCGAAACCGAAAGGCGAAACATGGCTTGGTTGCGAAAAAAACAGCGAAAACATGCGAAAACAAAAAGCCCAAACTAACTGACAGTCACGTAAACTAAGAGAAATCGTATATATAAATCGAGAGCTAGAGCTAGAGCTAGGGAATATATCTTTGGGCCGACAAGGTTGCTCGGGAAAAAAACTTAACGAAAAAGGTAGAATTGGGAAAACAACAACAACGAGACCACAAGAAGAATTTTTTGGTGCATTGTTTTCGCGCGTTAGGTTGCTTTTTTTTCGCTCTCTCTCTCTCCCCGGGTTCAGAGAACGTGTGCAACGTGTCCTGTCGTGCGTCTTCGTAGCCTCACTCTGATTCTTGGCTTAAAATGATGATCTTAGTCTTGAAAAATGATCCAAGTCTCGAACAAGAGTCCAGAAACAGAGCCCGACTTGATCGGAGAGACAAGCGGAAAGAAAAAAAAATACGAAGGCCCAGGTATTACAACCAGTTTGGCGCCGTCCTTGTCTTTTGAATGCAATGATCAGCGGCGAACAACCAACTGCGCAAATCATCACATTTGACCAATCAAAGAGAAGAAAACCCCTTCTTCTACTGGTTATAGTGTGCCTCATCATCAGTTCAAATCATCACTGGGCCAATCAGAGAGAAGAATACATCTTCTTCTACTGGTTATAGTGTGCCTCATCATCAGTTCAAATCATCACTGGGCCAATCAGAGAGAGGAATACTGCTTCATCTCCTGTTCAGAAATGCTGAGTGGGCGGCGGGTCGCTCAACACTAATCTATCGAAAATAAAATTGTTACAAAAGCAATGCAGCAAAGCCAACCTTCAGGGGCTCGCGATATAGTGTTTATGGGGTGGATACGTTCTACAGGAAAAGCGCATATAAAAAATCAAATCAAATTGGACTAATCAGAGAGAGGAATGCACCTTCTTCGGCTGTTTATAGTATGTCTCGTCATCAGGTCAAATCATCTCATTGGACCAATCAAAGGGGAAAACGGTTGTTATAGGCGTCAAACATGCACAGACAAGTACTGTTTAAAGCTGGTCGCTTTCAATAGTGTTATAGTGTGACTTGTCATCAGGTCAAATCATCATCACTGGACCAATCAGAGAGAGAGAGAGAGAGAGAGAGAGGAGGGGAATATCGCGCTTCGTCTCCTTTTTAGCTGGAAATGCGCTTGGTGGGCCGCATCAAAAAATGTTTGATAGGCGGGCGGCTGGTTGCTCGCGTCTGCGTTAGATGATGATGATGATGGCCATAATGGTTATGGTATTCTTTTCTCTGGTTCGAATTTCATCAAATTCATAGGATCGTGGCGCCCATGGAAAATCTAAGCTCCCCTTTTGCTTGGTTGTACTTGGCTCCCAAAATCTTATATTGAATCTCTTTTGTTTCTAAATTTATATTTCTATGCTACTATCCAACAACATTGCTTCCTTCATTCTTGATTCTGGCGTGATGATAATGTTTGTTAGTTTTTATAATGTTTAGCCATTCACACATTGCACACACACACACTGGGGTAGCAGGAAGAGCCCCAAGAACATTATCATTGGAGAATCCAACCGAGAATCCCAACGCACCGAATATCGGCGATGGTATAAAGGGGATCCATCGTCATTGTTTTAACGAATTTTTACGACGACGACCCGAACAAAACGGAAACTAGGCGCACACTAGCACACTGGCACATAGCACATTTCATAGCATCATCATTATTATTGCACCCTAGACGTAGATCATTGGAATCTCTTCTATTCTCTGGTTCGGATTCTGGTTCTGTTTTTGGAACCTCTTGCTCTCAACCACAAGATCCAGATTCTATTATTATTATTATTATTATTATTATATCGACATGTCCCATGGCTCTAATACCTCAGCCAACAACATTACCAATCCGCTATAACCTCCATTTTTTTTCGTACATACAAAGTTGTTCAACCAAGAATTTTTCCGGGCCAACCATTTTGGCGCCAAATTTCAAATCCAAAAACCCTGTTGTCATTGGTGGTTTCAAAAATGGAAAAAACATTTTGACAGCCAAGATCATCTCTCTTTTATTCTTATTTTTGCTTAATGCATTTTGGTTGGTTGGTCGTTGTCTGAGACCGTCGAGAATATCGTAATACTGATGCTTACTACTGTTGCTGTTGATGATGCTTACATACTTGGACAGAATCAACGAACGAAACGAAAGTGTAAATCTGTTAGTTTATTATCATCATCATCATCATCATTATTCCATGCCAATATAGCGATGTTGAAGAAATAAAACAAGCACATCCTTAGCCATCATCAACACCATCATCATCATCATTATTATCGTTTTGGCATCACGGTTTTCATCGTCTTCGTCGTAGTCTTCGTCGCTTCTTCTTCTTCTTGATCGTCTTCTTCGTCGTCTTCGTCGTCGTCTTGATCGTCGTCGTCACACAAATTCAGGACAAACGGTGACTTTATTGCTATAAATTATTTATGACTTTTTTTTCTTCTTCTTCTTATTTTTCTTCGTTCGTTCGTTCTTGGTTATATTCTCCAACAACAACACACAACACACAACACACGGTGCTTCGAAAAGGCATCATCGTATCATGGTTGTCCTCTTCTTCTTCTCCTTGTTGTTGTTGTTTCTTCTGATTCCAGCGAGGGCCAATCAAACATCATCATCATGGCGCGAGTCTTCGTTTTTTTTCTCTAGTTCGCTTATTTATTTTCTTTCGTTCGTTCGTTTTCTTTCGATGATTTTGCTTAGGATTTTGTTGTTGTTCGTTTGTTTGTTTTATTTTCAAAATTTTTCGCTCACATTCCAGCTCTTATACCTGAGAGCTAAGGGTTATGCTTGTTGGTTGGGTCATACACACACACACACAGAGGGAGAGATAAAGAAAGCCACCTTCCAAGCAGCCACACAAGAATTCAAACACATTTAAATTCCAATCGAAGTTTCGAGGTTTTCTTCTTGTTCTTGTTCTTGTTCGTTTCTTGGTAATAGTAGCATCTTGGTGGTCGATGTCCGATGATAATAATGATGATCCTGCTGCTGCTGCTGCTGTTGCTCATTGGCCTGAGTTTGTCGCGCCCAAATCCATGGATGTATTGTGTTCCAATGGAAAATCCTTTATTCTCCTTTTCTTATTCTTAATCTTTTCCAACTGGGATTTTTTAATGTCCTGTGGAATCCAAATCCAGAATCCGGATCTGAGAGTTGTTTGTCAAAGGGGCAACCTTAGCCTTAGCCTTAGCCTTAGCCAATAAGGGAAGATTGTGTGTGTGGGGATCTGGGATGGGATCATCATCATCATGATGCTTATGATGATGATGATGATTTAGTGATGGCCATAAATTCTGTTTGCGTGCATGCGAGAGGATCATTTTTTTGTTGTTGTTGTTTTTGGACGCCTTTCTTCAGAATTTCAAGATTTTCTAACTCTTTTTTTTCTTTTTTCTCGTTTTGTTTTGACTGTTTCATCTCATACAGGTTTGTCACAACACAACGAATCAACCAACGATGCGGATGATGTTGATTTTGATGAAAACCTTTGCTCACCTGGCGATGGTGACCTAAGCGCCAAAGATGAATTGGATTCAGATAATGAAGATGAAACATTATTGGGCCTAGATCCATCATTGCCATCATTGAATAGCCTAAGTCATGGATCATCGCATCATGCATTGTCCAGTAAAAGCTCGCCAATGTCGGCCAGTAGCTCAATGAGTGATTCAGGTATTGGCTGTACGAATGGTTCGGCCAGCCTAGGTATTGGTGATCCATCATCGCCAACCCATGCTTCCGGTTCGGCCAATAGTATGGGAGGGAATGATGAAAATCAGCCCGGAGGTACTAAACGTCGTGGGCCAAGAACAACGATCAAAGCTAAACAATTGGAAACATTGAAGGCAGCATTCGCGGCCACACCTAAACCAACCCGGCATATACGTGAACAATTGGCCAACGAAACTGGTCTCAACATGAGAGTCATTCAGGTAAATATCATTTTGGATCCCTCATCCTATCCCCTTTCTTTTTGGATTCCGATCCAACATCCAACCGAAAACCCCGAAAACGTAGTACAAAAACATGCACAAATTGATAATCGATTCGCATAGAAAAGCGCGCGCGAGAGTATTGTTTTCCATTTGCCATTCTTTTTTTTCGTTTCGTTTTGAAAATATAAAAATAAATATTCTCTTCTTCAGTGTGTCTTTTGTCGAGTCGCCCAGGCACGATTTGAAGCCAGAATAAGAAGCTTCCAACAAACAAAACAAAAACGAGAAAACGAAATCGCGCGCGCGACAATGATATCTTTCAACAAGATCTCTAAATGACGTTTGTTCGTTTGGATTACTTCAAAGCTTATTATTATAATGATGATGATGGTGATGATGATGATGATGATGATGATGATGATCGTTTTTATGAGCATTCTGAACACACATAGAAAAGATGTCCAGATTGAGATTTGAGCTCTTCAACGCCAGCCAAAGCCAAAGCCAACCAGAAAACAACAGAAACAGAAAACAGAAATTCCGTACACTAATTGACCACACACACACATACGTACACCATTATTTTATTATTATCACACACACACACACATACACATTTTGGAACACCGGATTCTTTTTTTTATGGAATAGCGTCTGGGGACTGTGAGTACGGGGCCCATCATTCACCGGATCCAGGATCCTTCTGTCATTCACACATACACGCACACACACACAGGCAGACAGAGCCGAGTCAGTCGGGCCATCAATGTGCCATACATGTGTTGGACATTATCATCTTGAAAACATCGCTTTGGAATACAATGCGCCGCCAGACCACCCTTCCAGCCGGCGCTGTCGCCATCATCATCCACATCCCTTAAACATCATCATCATTATTGTTATTATTATTATTATTAACGACAATGGTGTTGATGATGATGACAATTCTCGGGTACCATCTTCTTCATCTTTCATGAGCCATTTCCAAGCTCATTCAATTCATCCATCTCGGAGAGAACAAAAAAACCAAGCTACCAGCTACCATCCGCGATTATATCTTTTTGGTGTTGGTAGTCAATCGTAGTCGTCGTCGTCGTCGTCTCCGTCTCCGTTTAGTTTGTCGCATTCTCTCTCTGTGTGTGTAGGCACCCGTTCTGACACTTTTCTTCATCATCATCATCATCTGATTCATTCATTTATATAAGAAGGGAGAGCGAGAGAGAGAGCGAGAACGAGAGAGAGGAACTTGTTATTGTTATATGAGCTCTAATGCATGTATCCCTCGATGTGTGTGTGTGTGTGTGCCTGTCTTTGCTTATCATTCTTCCTGATCTTGATTGGCTATGAAGTGAGAGAGAGAGCGAGAGAATATGCTCTGGGTGGCTTGATGTTGCTGTGCTGTGTTGTGTTGTTCTCTCGATTCTTCTTCTTCTTCGTCGTCGTCTTGTGTTCTTAGGATTCAAACAGGAGACAACAACCGATTCGTAGTATTCGGATGCAAGGGGGCCTTGCGTGTGTATGTGCGTATGATATAAGGGATCTTTGCGCCACATACACACAGTTATCAATTGTTTTCATCTATTCTGGACTATTTCTTTTTGGTGTGCGTGTGTGTGTGGGATTCTTCTTTTTTCTGGCACACACACGTTTGACATATGACCGAGAGTTGAGCAAGAGAAAAAAAAGCGAGAAACGGATCCTTTTGGACCCACCACCACCACCACCGCAACAACAACAGTGGTGGTTAAATTGTGAACACAAACGATTGGAGGGAAGAAGCCTAGCATGAATCCAAATGAATGCACACACTGGGTACATAGTATGATGGTGGTGGTGGATCCACCACCAGAATCCACACCATGTTCCTAGATCATCCGGATTTATGGTGGTGCCATCATATAAAACGATGAAACAGGGAGCGGGGACAAAATCCAATGAACCTGGAATGTCGGGTTGTGTTGTATTGTGTTAGGATTGTGTGTTGGAAATTAGCGTTGGAAATCGAACCAGAAGAAAACCAGTGGCTGCCGCCATAACCAGCAAAATGCAATAATAATAATAATAAAACCATGGCCATAAAGCACAGATGATCCAGGCGAGGCGGAGAGAAACCAGATGGAATGGCTCCCCGAGACAGAGAGAGAGAATCACCATTTCCGAGCATCATGGTTGATCCTGCTCGCTCTCTCTCTCTCTCCCTCTCTGTTTCTCGAGTATATTAACTGGAAGACATTCCAGATGTTTGATTTGACCTTTGGAAACAAAATATGTACGTCTGTGTCGCGTGTGTATGGTGTGTGTGTGTGTGTGCTTGGCATCTTTGGATGCTTTGCACATCATTTCCATCAACAACGAGAACATTAACAACAAGAACATCTTCGTCGTCAACTCGAATGCTGGCTGATGGCCATCGGAACGATACTGATGTTAATGTTAATGTTGTTGCCTGTTTTGATTTGAAGATTCTGGAGGATTCGTTACAATTCTGGCGTGGTTGGTTGTTTCTTTTTCTTGTTTGGCTGGTTCAATCATTGTTTTCATTCGTTCATTCATTCATTCATCCTTGATCTCTTGTCTTGATCTTTATCGGCGGCAGCTAATTGAGTGGCCGGCAAACACACACACACGCACACATTGGTATAACAAACGCAATGGCAAGAATGGCATCCCGAATCTTTTTTCGGGAGTTTATCATTGTTGAGCATTGAAAGCATTCAAATGGTTAAAATGGTTAGCTTAAAACAGGGGCGTCCAACTTTTTTTCCGACCTTAGAGCTACAGTGCCTAATGGGTTGGACATCAAAGAGCCTTACAAGTCCAGTTTAGGTTGGAAAAAAGAGGCGAATTGAATCAAATTGTAAGCTAGAAGGCTAAGATGATTCACAACTTATACTCCTCCTCCTCCTTCTTCTTCTAGCTCTATTTCTGCGTTAAACTATTATTTGACATTGGTTTATGGGGAGGCGGTCAATTTGATTGGTCAAGCATTGACAAAGCATGATGCTAAGTAGCCTTGAAACTTGAGTGTTGTACGCGTCAAGGAGAGACAGAGAAAAAAGCTAGGATAAGACTCCTCCTCGGTCTTAACTCTTTCCCTTGTTCTTGTTTTAATGGGAGGTGGTTCAATCTGCGACATTGACTGTGAAATGACAATGCGTAGCGTTCAGAAGCCTCCACAGTTCGAACAGTCCTATACGTAGCCTCCTCCAACGGAACTCGGAAACGGGGGCTACAAAACAGAAAACGATGGCCAACCACAACGAGGATTCATCTGTGATCCACGGGTTGGCCATCCCTGGACTAGAAGGAGGAATATCAAACATTCATTTCATTTCGTTTCATTTCAACTCCTTTACACGGCACATTGAGCTCAAGGCATCCCGAAAAAAGGGAGAGAGAGAATGCGAGGAAAAAGTACATCACGATGCCAGTATATCATCATCATCATCATCATCATCATTATACTTTGGGATTCTGTTTGTAGTCGTCGGTGCTGTTGTTGGTGTTGTTGTTATGATTATCATTATTTTAGACGCGCTGTGAAAGTGTGACCATTGCCATTCGTCGTAACTAACCTCAAAGGATGCTTACCAGGATGGTGTTTGTGTCTCTCTCTCCATCTCTCTGTGCGAGCGCGCTAGATATGCCGATTGGTGATGGTTTTGCACCAAGAAGATTGTTGTTATTATTATCATTATAACATAGATTACGTAACCAGCCAACAAAAGTCAAGGACTATTCGCGGATCGCGGGACACTTGCTAGCTTATTTTTTGTTTTGTTGGCCCTCGAACCTCACCAAACCAATTCGGCTGTGAAGCAAGACGCGTCCTCGAAGAATCTTCTTCTTCTTCTTCTTCGTGGTCATAGTCCATGGTATCATCATTCTAAATGACAATCAAAGATCAGCTGTGTACGACACACGGCACGGATACACTTGATTCGGTATTTGTCTGCCGTATCTAATGGACACATGCACACACTTTTGAGCATTTTGCTGCCATTTTGCCATTTGAAACGCTGCTGCGGATGGATGTGTTTGTGTGTGTGTGTGCCCAGAGACAAAAGCGTGAATGTGGAAAACATCCAGCCAGAGTTCGGAACCGTGGATAAAAGAAATGAAATGAAACGAAATGAAAAAGGAAACAATTTCTTGTTGTTGTTGTTGTTCAACAAAAAAACTTCTTTTTTTCGTTGTATTTTCTCGCTGCAAAAAAAAATCCAATTGAATCAAATTGACCGAACCGCCGAGACAACAATCATTATCCATCAGCGCATTGTGTGTTCCGCGTATCATTGCAAGATGTTTTTTTCCACATTTGTTGCATTGTATTGTGCGGCAGTCTGTGTGTGTGTGTGTGCGTGTGTGATGGACATACATCTTGCGAACACGCGTTACGGATGCGGACACAAAAAGTCCTTCTCTTTCTGCCCCTGCTGCTGGAAATGATGATGATGATGATGATGATGGTGAATCCTAAAAAACGGAACGAATTCCAGCACACACACGTACGTAGGGCGCCAAGCGAACGTTAATGGTCATCATCATCATCATCATGGTCCCTAGGACAAAAGGGATTCTGGAAGGGGGGGCGCAAATAGAATCAAATTCCGTTCAAGTTCGTTCGTTCTAGGGAAAAGCGCAAGTGTGAAACGGCGAGGGGCAAAAATTTTTGAACCAGAATCCACCCCCGGACTGAAGAATCCAGGGTAATTATTAGGTTTGGAATGTTTGTTGTTCGGGATACTATGGGCGTCCGGGCGTCGGTCGGATGGATGGATGTGCAGGATGTTCTGGATGGTTTGTTGTGCCTCTATTCCAACAAAAGATGAATTAGTTGAATGTAGGAATTTGTTCACACATAATTCATTGTCAATAACCGTGGATTCTGGGATTCTTGTGTGTGTGTGTGTGTCGGTGTCGACGCTAGCACACACTCACACACACACACACACACACACACACACCAGAATCCATTTAGAGTTTGTTTGAGTGTGTGCTGGAAGCATTCATCAGTTTGAATAACACGTTTGCGGGAAAAGATAAATTAGTTCTTCTCGTTCGGGAAATATTTCCAATTGTGTGTGCGAGTTGGTCGCTTCCACACACACTTCTGGAACACTTTTTGGAACACTTTCGGTGTGGATTCCCAACACAGAGAGAATCCGTGTGTGTGTGTGTGTGAATAATAAAGAAGAAAGAAAGACGGGAAAAAAATGATAAAAAAAAGGTATATTCTCGAGCTTCTTCGATAAGCTAGCTCAGCTCCTGCTTGCTTGCTTGGAGTTTGTTTCCGTTTTGGCCTGATAAAATAATAGCGGCAAACGGATTCTCTTCTCTTCTCCACTCCTCCCGGAATCCCGGAAGTCTTCTTGCTGTTGTTATTGTTGCCCGAAGAATTCGTTGACCTTTTTTGTGTGTGTGTAATCTCTCTTATTGGAACTAGCTTCTACTTTTCGGTGTGTGTTCCGTGTGTTTTTTGTTCATACTTTTCGAACCTTGATTTTATTTTATTTTTTTTTCGGTCGAAATTCAATGAGAAACACACACGGAGAAAAACAAAAACTTAATCTCTCTAACTATTCTTCTTCTTCTTCTTCTTCTTATTCTTCTTGGTTTTGGCGTTTCTTTTGTTTCTCGTGTTTTCTATGTGTTTTGGCTTGAAAAAAGTAATTGTTTATCTCTCTCTCTATCGTTTGGTTCTTTGTCCGTCAGTTCGTTCGTTTGGTTCGGTTCGGTTCGGTTCATCCATCCATCAAACATCCCGAATCTTTTGCCACTCTTTTGCTTGTCTTCTCTTGTTTCGGGCATCATCATCATCCGAATAAAAGCACACACAACGACAGAGTTAGTTTTACTTTCTAGGTTTTCGGTGAGCTTTCGGCATCGGGTTTTTTTTCATTGTCATCTGATCATTCCGGTGATGATCGGAACATTGAATGAATGAATGAATGAAATTTGGCCCATTGAATAAAACAACACAAGCACCCTGCGTGTGTGTCAAAGGCTCAAAAATCAAGGCTTTTCACAAAAAGCTCAGTGTTGTTCAGTGTGTGTCTTATCATTCTGTAGCAGACAATCGAGAATCTACAGCCACATATTCCGGCAGCCATCAACAACAGCAGCAGCAGGTTTTGTGTTCCAAATTCACACACACGCAAGCACATAGAAACGTACGCGCGCCAAACTTGATCCGATCCAGACACTATTTTTTTTTCGTTTTCCAATCCCGTTGACATCATCCTCAACATCCTGAAACCAAACAAGGATCCTGGATCGACTTGGATTCTTGTTTCTAACAACAGAATTTTCCGTTTGCTAATTTTAATCTTTTTTTTTTGCTTTCTTTTGTTTGTTTGTTTGTTTCCAATCGTTCCTATCAATAATAGGTTTGGTTCCAGAATCGCCGTAGCAAAGAACGCCGTATGAAACAAGTCAATTCATTCAGTGCTCGTAGACATTTTTTCCGCAATAATCGTCGTGCAATGCGCCCATTAAGGCCAGGTATGACACCGGATGGCCTGGAAGATAGCCCGGAGATGGCCAATCATAATAATGGTTTTGGTTACTTTTCAGGTTGGTGGATTTTTGTTCGTTTGTTTGGTGCTTTCAATCACCCACCCACACCTACACACACTCTAATACAGACACACACAGCACAAACAACATTTGGGATTATTTCTGGGGATATCCAAAATAAATATAGAATCACTTAATTGGAAAATGATTGCGCCCAACACACACATTATTGGGCGAAAACAACAAAACCAAAAAAAAACCAGTTCTCCCCCTTCTCCTCCTCCTCCTCCTCCTCCTCCTTCAAATATCCATCAATATCCATTTTTTTTTTTGAAAAAAAAGCTTTCCGCGGGTGTGCGTGTGTGGTGTGTTTGTATTATTATTATTTTGGCTGTATTTGAAGATGAAATATGATGATGAGATTGTGTGGCAATTGTGTGCTCGGTAGCCCGAACCAACTTGGATGATGGCTTCCTGAATTCACCCGGCCACACATTGGTCGACCATGATGATGATGATGATGATCAGGTCTTGTCAACCTTCTGTCTGGTTGGTTGGTTGGTCGGTTGATGATGATGGTCGCCCGAAGATTGGCCAATAATGATCATCTTGTGGCCGGTGGTCGTTGTGTATTATTCAAAAATGGTGTGAGAGAGAGATCGTCTATCAATCTGCTTATCTGTTATATCTAACCGCATCGTTATTATTATTCATTGTTTTGTTCGGCTCATCCATTCCATCCATTGAATTCGATCCGAAGTTGCATTCGCCTGGATGGATGGATGGATCCTGGCCAAACAGCCAAACATACAAATAAATTAATCACGCATCCAACCAATTCAGGTAGACATCATCATCATCATTATCATCCTGTAACTAGCCGCCACAAGAATGTTGGTGTGTGGTCAATGAACAAATTGAATTTCGAGTCACAAATTCGTCGTAGTCGTCGAACAGAACGATGTCGATTGTTAGGATCAATGGTATCGATAGTATCGATCATATTTTTTTTTGTCTTAGTGAGATGTAGATGTTTTCCGGATCGCGCACGCATGCTTGCTTGCTCTCGTGTGTTTGAATGTGTGGTTGAACCGCGAAAACCACGGCAAGCACAGAAACCAAAAATGATGATGAATCAAACATGCTAATAAATCAATTGTCATTGTGGATCGATGCCAGGGAATTTGGAACACGCGTTTTTTAGCTAGTTAGTTCTCTGGTCTAGTCTGCCTGTCTGCTTTTGGCTTGCTTGCTCTCATTTGCTCTCTCCCTTGATTTTGGTACAAAGGATCTGGATACCCCCAACCGTGATGATTGCCTTTCTGGGTATATCCTGTGTGCATGGTGGTGTGTGTTGGTGCGTCGATTATCATTATTGTTTTGTGTCGATTATTGTGTTGTTGTTGTTGTTGTTGTCGTGTTCTCACCATGTTCTACATGTTCTGTTTTTTCGCTCTTGTTTCTCGTTGATTCCTGGCCTTCTCTACGGCGCTGTAAATAAATGTTAGGGTCTTAGGGGCCATTTGTCATAAACATGTCAACACTTGTAGGTAATGTCGTGTCGTGTCGTGTCGTGTCGTGTCGAGAACATGAACCACACAACCATGAACCATGAACACCACCACCGAAAACAAAAAAAGAGACCTAGAAAGATGGATAACCCAGAGAAGAGGAGAAGAGAAGAAAGCCAACGAACCAAAGAAAGCGCAGAGCGAGAGAGAGACGATTCTGTCTTCATCTTGGTCATCATCATATTATTCACAATCAACCAAAGTTTAACAACCAACCAACATCGGTGGTGCTTTGTTCTTTCTTTCTTTTTGTTTCGAGGTTATATCTCGTGATGATTGAGCAGCTCGGCTCGGCTCAGCTCAGCTCCGGCCGACAAGAGAAGGTGGGCGAGAGAAGAACGATTTGTAATAATTAAAAAAAATCTTGTTTCGTTGGTTCGTTGGTTGGCTGGCTGGCTCGAAGTTCTTGATCATCATCATCATTGTTCTAGTTCTGGTTAGGTCGTACCTTGTAAGCCCGTGTGTGTTAGTGTGTCTATTCATTGTGTTCAATGCTCGATATAGAAGCGAAGAACTAAAATATAAAATATAAAATCACTGGAACATATTTTCGTTTTTTTTGATATGAGAAACGCGAAGAATGCGCTAAAGAAACACAAAAAAAATCGTGATTAGTATATGTGCGAACCACCACCAGCAGCAGCAATATTCGGCCGAAATATTCATCCCTCCTGCCGTGGCCGAATGATGAATTATTTGGTGGGATGTTGCTGTTGTTGTTACCGCCGCTGCCATCCATTCTTGAGGGCCTTGATCCTCTCTCTCTCTCTCTCTCTCTCTCTCTCTCCGTCCGTGTGTCTCTCCTTCTTCCTCTCTCATTGATCATTTTCCTCCCAAAAACGAAACACACACAGTTTGCCAACAGTGTCCACACACACACTACTATACACGTAATGGACTCATCACCATTGGTCTTGGTCATCGTTTGATGGTCTTGATTCTTGTTGTTGTGAATCAAGTAGTCGTTCTCTGATGGTAGAGATTATATTCTCGGGTAAACTAAGATTGTGACCATCGATGATCAATGGTTCTGATTTTGGGATACTGGTTGTGTGGTGGGACACAAACATACATCCTGGACGCTGGGACCCTCCCGGGATCCCGCGATATAGAGAAAGCGAGCGAGCGAAGAATCCTCATTCAAAGAATCCTCCAGAGAATTGCGGCAAGAAAAAGTTCAATGCTTCGCGTCCATCGCCAAAGCAAGAAAAGCGCAGAGAAAAAAGAGGAGCGAGAAGAGCTTGCTGTTTGTTGAACTATTTTTTGAACAATATTTATTTAATAATAATATTGTTGTTGTAGGCTGTTCGATTTCAGTTTAAGTTTGGCTAATAGTCACGCCTTTTAAGCGCTTCATAAAGAAGAAGAAGAAGAAGCTTTATAAATCTCACTCTCTCTGCGCTGAAAACTTAAAACTGAAAATTAGCGCAAGCAGAAAAGGCCAGTGTGTAGCTGTTGTTAATATTTTTCTGTTGTTTTAAATTTAGCAACACACCAGTGAAGGAGGAGGAGGAGGATGATATGCTGCGCGTCTGGAGACGTTCGTCGTCTGCTTCGCTGACAGCCGCCAAAATGCAGCGTATTCAGCGTATTGAAAGCTGAACGCTATAATAAAAGCCAACCAAAATCAACATCAAAAAATACGAATCTTGATGGGCGTGCTCTCTTTCTTCGCGCTCTCGCTCTCTCGCTCTTCGCTTCTCGCCCTTTTTCGCAAGACATTTTCAATCAATCTTAACGTCTGGTAGCTGGTTCTGGTGCCCATGTGGCACCATCTTCAGCCACCATCCATCCATCCATTCTGTGGAGGGATGATACCATTTGTCATTTATGACGATCATGATGATCATGATCCTTCCTTCTGTTTGTCTGTTTGTCTGGCTGTCTGTTCATTTATTTTCTTCTCGCTTGGGTTTCGAATGAGAAAACCATAACTAACTTAAACAAATAATAATAATGTTTATATAATAACCATTATTATTACATAATATTCATGCGAATATTGCGTAACAAAAAGATGAAGAGAGAGTGGGAGAGAGAGAATCCATATGTGAGAATCGTCTGCTGTTGTGTAACAATAATAATAATGGAATGAAATTGCATGAAAATGGTTTCGAGCACGTGTTTGTTTGTACTGGCACTGTGGTAAAATGAAAGGCAGAGAGAGGAAACCGAATCAAATCAACAAATGCTCTTGGATTTCGGGTGTGTGTGTATGTTTGTTTTAAGCCTCTTGATCATCATCATCTTGGATGAATCGAGAAACCCGAATCAATCAATCTGCCAGTAGCTTTTGGAGCCATGGATGGATGGTGTTAATGGAGTGTGGCTAAATATAGTTCATCCATCCATCTGTCTTGAAGCATCTTGAAGATGTTGATGGTCAAATAGCAGGATCATCATCATCATGATCATTTGACAAAATGATTTCGATTTGATGGTTCAATGATGATGATTTTCGATGATTTCGAATTTCAAGAAGAAGAATCATTTTTATTACTAAATCACGTTTCCGTTTTGGTCGTTTTTTTCTACTTGTTCTTCTTCTTCTTTTTTTGGGGTTCAATTTTCAACCTAAATGTGATTTCGATCGCATTCGCGCGCCCGCAATGGTATGGTGGCGGCTTGCCCCAACCAACCAACATTCATTATTCATAATCATCAAAATGAATTGAATGGGGAATGTGAATGTGATGCATTGATCAGCCTGCCCCTTTTTCGTTTCTACGAGAAGAAGGAGGAGGCGGATCACAATCTCCTCTCTAGCTTTTCACACTGGATAAAGCACACACACAAGCCAGCCAGCACAAAACTATTGGCTATTGGCTATTGGCTGCCAAGGAAGTTGGTCCTGCCCACTGCCAAACTGACAATGCTGCGCGCGCGGTGCGCTCAACATCAAATTGATGAAACAAATACTAAAACTAAATTGTTCAGACTCCTCGAACCACTTGTAGAGTAGAGTTGTTGATGGAATTGGCGCACCTTGATTTGGGCTTTTGTTTTAATAATAATTTTTTGATAATTGAAAATGAAAATGAATCCGACCAACTTGACCACTGGACAAAGGCTAATGGATAAAATGGCGTCTGCGAGAGAGAGATTTATATTTCGATGATGATGATGATGATCGGCTTCATTGAATGCGATCCGATTGAATTCATTCAAAACAAAAACCACTTGCTGGCTGTCTGGCTGGCTTGTTTGTTGGCCTCTTTCTATTGGCCGACCTGATGATGGTGGTGTTCCATTGCAATGATAATTAATAAAACAAAAACAAAAATAACAACAACAACAACAAGATTAGACTTGGTCTGTTGTTGTGGTGAATATCATCATCAAATGGTGTGGCGGCGCTTTCCGTCCGTCCGTTCGACAACCGATTCGCGAGCGCGTACTTGTCTTTGTTGTTGTTGTATTTTTGGCCAACAAAACGAAAGTAGATGATGATGATGAAGATGGCAAGAAGATATATCTTCTTCTTCTTCATTTTACGCCCAAATTGATGATTTATCGGATTTTTTTCCCTTGTTGTTTCAACGTCTTCTTCTTCTGTTTCTTCGGCTTCGGCTTACCATGGTCTCTAGTTGATCTGGTTGATCTTGTTGTAATCCTACCGATTCTGTGCTTGTGTAGTAGACCAAGTTGTTTTGTAGACCAGTAGACTTGGTTGGTTGGTTGGTCAAGTGAGATGATGATGATGATGATGATGGTGGTGGTGGTGGTGGTGTTCTAATTGGAAAACATGTTGCCAAACGAAAAAAAAATCTTCAGGGCTCCTCAAAGATGTCTTCTTCTTCTTGATCATCATCATCATCTTCACCTACCATTTTTTCTTCATCCACCACCATCCGATAAGGTCATTAATTATCGAACATTGGAAAATGTGGATTGACAGGAGCTAGAAAGCCAAAATAAGCGAAAAAGTTTGAGCGTGCAACAACAACAACCAGAAGCTTTGGCATCAGATTTTTGCTTCTTCTTCTTCTTCTTCTTGTTGTTGTTACTTGCAAACCATCCAAGGTTGGCTCGGATAGATCGATTATGATTCGAACGGACCGATTGATAATTTATTGTCTTCCCTGGTTTCCGAACTTGATCGTTCGTTGATCGTAATAAGCCAACAACAAAAGCAACAGAAGCCTGAACATCATCCTCATCCAGCCAAGCTCCCTGTCTCGCTTGCATAATAAGATTGAAGAAGAAGAAGAAGAAAGGAAGGGAAGAAAACAAAAAAAAGAATCAACCGAAACCGATGGCCACAGCCGCATCTTCGGATGAAGGTGGCCACGGTGGTTGCGATCAACAGCAACAACTCTATAAATAATATAATAATCATAATCATAATGGTGTATTCATCATTATCATCCATTGCCATTCTGTCAATGATCGACCACGGTTAAGATGCTAACTAGAATTATCGAATGGTTATTGGTTAACCAAGGCAATTGCGATATGGCAGACATCGTCTCGAAGACACGATGGTTAGTCGCTCTTCGTTCGAATTTCGAGGCTCTGATATAGTGTTGGAAAAATGCACAGCTTCTTGTTGTTAGTAGACAGTAGACAAATAGTATAATCGTTTATATAATATATTCTTGTGTGTATGGTGTTTGCCGCCTAGAAGCAGCGCTCATCAACCCATCAAAAACTAGAGCCAAAGAACAAGTTGACATACACAAAGCCCATCAAATCATCGTGTGTTTGGTCGGGGGAAATTCGATATCGTCGAAACTAAAGTGTTGAAGAGAGTGGCTACTTGTGAAAAAAGATATCGATGTTTCATAGATATTCAGTGTACAGAATATCAGGCTATAGGCATAGGCCCCCAAAAAGTACCGTCGATGGTCACGCTTTTGTTTTCGGTCACTTGGATGGTGGTTGTTGGACATCCGCACGCAACAATCATCAAAACACAATAAAACAAAAAAAAATGGTTGGCGGTTTTGGCCAGTCGGTGGTTTTGGTCAGCGGATAAAAAATATTAAAACTAGATCAAAAGATCTGTGCGTGTGTCGCTAGCTTTGAAATTTTCATTTACGATTAAAACCAACATGATGATGATGATGGTCATGATGATCATCACCAATTTTGTGATTTGTTTTTTTTTTGGGTGAACCAATATGAAAATCATGAGAAAGGAGTGCCACAACCATGATGATGATCGAGGGAGAGAGAGAGATAGATTGAATCGAAGACCAACTTGTAGGCAATACTTGTAGAATTAGTAGTAAGGTCAAGCGAGGCAAGATCTTCGAGCACACAGATCAGAACTTCGAAAAGGCCAACGAAGCAAAAACGAAGCAAAAGCAAAAAATAGCGAACAAGTATGGCCAAAACACATCCATCAATGTCATCAATGGAACGTCGAGGAGAGAATCATCGGAATGGTCTTCGATGGTTGGTTGTTGGTTTGAGCGAAAGAAAAAAATCCACTTCTTCTTTACCTTGTTGCTGCTGAAGACGAAAATCGTCTTCTTCTTCTTGTTGTTGGTCGGCCAAAAATTCTGATTTTATGTACAACAAGGCCACAACAACAACAACAACGAGAACAGCAAATTAGTTTGCCGTGGTTTTGGCCTTTTGGTCGATTTGGTTTGGCTGCTTCGGCTGCTGCTGCCGTGGTGGTTGTTGTTGTTGTTGTTGTTGGGAGAAATGTCGATTCAATTCCAATTTGACTAATTGTCTGTATACCTGGGAAGATACCTGGTCGGAATGATGAAGTAAGGAAGCGCGCACACACAGGGCATGAACATTATCTATTGACAGGTATAAGAATATTATAGCCAAGGATGTAGGAAATGTGTGTCCCGATCCGGCCACTAGAAAAAGAAGGTTACCTGCCTACCCTGCTCACCGTAGCTACTTTCCGAATCTTAAAATCAAACGTTGTCTTGATGATTTATTTATAATAATTTTGTGTACTCTTATTATCATCATTATTATTATTATAGATTCAAGTAATCCGAGCGAATTTCAATTCAACGGTCCTCCACCTCCTCATCCATCCGTTTCGGTACCTCAGCCACCGCCACTACAATCTCATCCTACCACTGGTTATTTTGATTTCTATTCACCTGGTGCCGGTGGTGGTCCAGGTCCTGGACCGGGCCATCCTCCACCGCCGCCGCCTCCAAATTCCAATCTTCAAATGAATGGTGATGATTCCTATGGTAATAAACCACCACCACCACCAAACGCAATATCCGGTGCACCGACTGGTTTTGTGTCCACATCGGTTGGTCCGAATGGTAGCCATCCACCACCTCCGCCTGGTCCACCGCCAGCCTCCGCGCCCAACATGCACGATGGTCCCAATATGCATCAGCAAAGTAAGTGTTTCTTTGTTTCATTTTTGTTTCTTCTTTGATTCTGGTTGAAGTGTTTTGGTTGGAAATAACATTCTATAAATAATTCCAAATCCAACAACCCACTCCAACAACAACCACACAACAGGCATTATCAACCTGGGCTCCGATGCACCATTCATGTCCAACACAATGGGCAACGATACAATCGTGGGCGGTGGTGGCCAATCAAGAAATTCCGTTTCACCAAGTAGCAGCGCCGATGGTGGTTTAAGTTTACCACCATCGATGACACCTGATACACCGTTTGGTCGACCTAATTCGGCCAATTCTGGTCCACCAACGAATCCGTTTCCAACGATGACCGAGACGCCGGTCTGGTGAAACACGTAGGACATCAACAACAACCATCAAAAATCAACATCAACATCGTGCTCTTTTTCCGGATTTGTTTTGGTCAATTTTTTCTCCTAAATTTATAAAACACGCCCACACTCTTTCGAATGATGTAGATGTTATAATGTTTCTCTCTGCCCCCTTGTCTCTCTCTCTCTCTCTCTCTCGCTCTTCTTCTCTTCATTCATTTCCCTTGTAATTTAAGCCATCATAGCCGCCACCACCACCATCATCATCTTCCATACCAACATTGATTGATTATTATATCACACCCACCTGCACGGACAAACAAGCACGCCCACGTACACACAACACACAAACACACACATATCTGTATCATTTTATTTATTTATATACTTGTTTTTTTTGCCCGTCTGTTTCTTGTGGAAGATGATAATAATCAAGAAGATTCGAATGCTAAACAAGAAGATGAAGATGAAGAAAATGAAAGAAATCCTCCTTCTCCTCCTCCTCCTCATCATCATCATCATTTTTCTTCGGTTGCGCATCATCCCTCTATCATCCTTATAAGCCTACACACATTGGTTGGACCATAAGCCCACTATTTCCACACAAACATAGCAATCTGGTCGAAATAGCACATGAACACTGCACGCACTGAACAAATCCGAAACAGTATTGTACTATAAAAGATACATACACACAGAGACACACAGACACAGACAGAGAAGACACGCCACGCCAACATTGATGATACACACACGTTTGTATAACTAATAATATTACAAAAAAATATGACTGTGATATGACACACACACACACACAGAGACACACAAACAGACAGACATAAGAACCGCCCCTTTCTCTCTTTCTCTCTCGCTTTGTCTCTATTTTGGTGGAAAACGAAATCCTACGCGATAAGCCAATAATGCCATCAAGCCATCTTCAAGCTGGACAGCAGGCAAACAAATTTTTGTTTGTTCGCTTTGCTATTGGTCACCATTAGGTTTCTCTGGATAGGCGTAATCGACTACTGCTTCGGTTTCGGCTTTATATCCCGCCTCCAAATATGTATGATGAACTAATGAATGAATATGATTGGACGACAAACACACCGGACAACTATGACTTAATTTATAGGCGTGTCTACATGGCGTGTCTCTCTCTCTCTCTTTTGATTTCAAATTTGAAAACATTTTACACCTGTGCTTGTGTGCGTTTGTGCTCGTTTGTGTGTATGTGTGTGCTAACATTAATTATAATTATAATTATTAATTATTGATCATTATGAATTATCAATTATTTCGGATCATTGATCGATCAATCAATCAATCAACCAATCACATTAAACACAAACCATTCTCTTTGTAAAAAAATCGCATTTTTCTCTCTCTTGATGTCAATTAGTTGAAATTCTTCAATTCAATTCAATTCAATTCTTCTTTGTTATAATTATGATAATTATTATTAAAAAAAACTATCAATTGATAAACATTTCTTCCGCCTAAACTAAATATCCGGTCTGAGTCAATCGAACGCATTGGGTGATGGTGATCCGTTAATTTTGTCATTTGCATGCGCCCTTTCCCAGCACCAGCAGCAGCTAATGCAAGATGATATAATGGTGCGGGTCGTTTTGCTTTAACCCTTTCAGCACGGCTGGGATATCCCAGCGAATGCATTGCTTTGTATAAACGTTTGCCCCAGCAAACTCTATGGGATTTTTACATAGGGATTACATTGGGATATCAGTCCTTG
>JAOZJS010000476.1:0-32209 GCA_025882695.1 Amerodectes protonotaria | reverse complement strand
CATTTTTTTGCCAGCAAAACTCTATGGGATTTTTACATAGGGATTACATTGGGATATCAGTCCGTGCTGTAAAACATTTTTTTGCCAGCAAAGTCTATGGGATTTTTACATAGGGATTTCATTGGGATATCAGTCAGTGCTGTAGAACATTTCTTTGCCAGCAAAGTCTATGGGATTTTCTTATGCATTGGGATATGGGGATGTCATAGCCGAACAAACCGTGGTGCTCGGCTTGTATAAAACTTTATTCAAAGATTTTGTTTTATTTCGTTTTTTTTTTGAAAAATTATCACACAAATGTCAAATCAATGGCTGTTTGGATTTAGGCATCAAATCAAAGTTAGAAAAGAATCAAAATTGAAAACGATAGTAATTCTTTTTTTTTGTTATAGAAAAACACAATACAAACAACATCAAATGATGATGATAATGATGATGATTTATCACACACAGCGAGAGAGAGAGAGAATATCGGACAAAATAACTATATTTACAACATATTTAGAAAACAAAAAACACGCCAACAATCCAACGTTTCCAAAAATTTCGACAAAAAAAATAAGAAAACCGTGGACCCGTTTCATCAATTTGAGTGAGAGAAAAATTGTCTATGTAGCCGAATTCCGGTTGAATGATCATTGGGTGGATTTTTCCAGATCATCATCATCGTTCACTTCCCTAGAAGATGAGTAGTTACAACAGCTTGTGATCAAAAATTATCATTTTCAAATTCAATAGGGTTTTGTTAGGTTCATCATCATCAACATTACAGCATATTCGGTTTTGGGTTCGGAACCATTCCAACATAAAACATCAATAATGCAGGATAATTATTATTTTTGTTTGTTTGGAATATAAATTTGGATTTTCAAGGAATTTGATTTTGGGGAATAGTCATACACCATGAAGCAGAAGGAGTTTTCGAAGTTTTCGGATTTTGGATTGAGACAAACGGGGAGGGGGGGAAGAGAGAGAGAAAAAAAGAAAAAATAGGAGATATAAGAATATTCTTTTTAGTTTCATCATTTCATCAGGATCAGGATATATCAACACATTCACAAAAGATGGCTATCGTATAGATATAGATGGTGGCAGGATCTTTCCAGGATCATCACAGGATCCATAACATTATTATACCAAAAAGGATAAGGATGTTTTAGTTTTTATTTTTATTTTTTTTATATTTTTCTTGGATTGAGGGGATCAATTTTATTTTTATTGAAACTTACTTTTTGAAAATCGATAATGGGAATCGGAGCTTAGGTTCGGGTAATGCCGCCATCAACATTGGCATTTGGTTTTTATGTGTAATCGAGATCTATTGGAGGGTGTTTTGGGAAGCGCCCAAAAATAAAGTGAAATAGAAATATTATACCAAAAGGTTTTCCAACAGAAAAAATAAAATCCAAAAATATAGAGAAATATCCATGAAAATCAATAATAATGATCAAGTTTATCGCGATATCCTTACAGTACAAGGAGGCTGAATCCATGGTTCACCATCGATTTGCATTGGGAAACGTTTTCTAGTTCTGGAATGAATTGTGAAACGGAATGAATTCCAAAATCAACCAAACACCGTTTCCGGATGGTTTTTTTTGTACCTGATCACCACGCTGCTACATTGAGCCAATCGTCGGCCGGATGCCCGAAGACCGGCTTTAACTTGGCCCATGTGCATACAGTTCTCTAATCCGATCACTTCGATTATATTATCACCAATATCTTGTACAGCGTTGGCCAAATCTCTGTTGATGCTGGATGAGCTTTCGCCAAAAGCCGGTAAACTGGTACCAGAGCCTGGAAAACATTTTGGGCGACAAAATAAGAATCGGTTTCAGAACTTTGGTTTTAATCCTTTCTCTTTTTAAGAACAAAAGTAGTAGTAAGATGAGAATCCCTAGAATCATTAATTAGCGACAAACTTCACCTAAGCTGCTACTCTGCCGCTCTTGTCAAACGCAGAAGAGCCCCTTTTGAAACCCTTTTTTTCCATAAAGTTTTGATACCCGAGGATTAATTATCATCGTCCCAAGCTGGGACAGATTGTTTTTTTTGTCTTGTTGGAGAAATAATACTAACCACAACGGCGTTCGTTTCTGTAATAAATTTCATAAGATTTGATTTTGGATCTTTTCGATGTTTTCCTATGTTTTCGTGCATTCTCGCCCCAAAGATTAGAGCCACCATAAATGGATGGAATGTTGAGCACTGCGATCCCTTGCAACGATGGACCATTTTTCAAGTCAAGCTGTACGCCATCACACTGTTGGTCGGACCAGCCCAAACACCATTGAAAAGGAAGAAAAAGAATGAAATAAGATCAAGATTGTGATGTTAATATTTTATATTTGAGCCGGAAAGCCGGAAAAAACAACAACAACATTGAAATAAGCCCCACGAAATAAAATAGAACCAGATATATAAATCTTACCATAATATCAACATCTTCATGCAAGTTTTTACAAGTGGCAAAGAATGTTTCCGAAGTTGCAAATTCAAAATACCACATCTTATTCTTCATTCGGCTGTTAAACTTTTCAGGATGTTTTTCACGTTCCAAATGGAATTTGATAGCAATGGATGCATCCTTTATATTTTTTATATTTTTTTTTTTGGAAATAGAAATTTTGAAAATTGAGAAGCGCGCCAAAGAAAAAAAGACGGACAAAAATCGAAATGCATTCAAGGATGATTAGTGAGTGAGAGAGAGAGACAAAGGGGAGTAGGAGGAGACTCTAACTGTTATAATATAACTGTTATAACTGTACAAGCGGTAAAAGGGGCAGGCGATAAGCTGGACTTGGGCCGTCGTTATTGTCTTACCACACCAATACTAAAATAGTTATTGAATATGTTGCTTGGTATAGGATCGCCTTTCTCTCCGCTGCATTCATTGCTGCTAATATCGATTTTCCATCTGTCCAACATGACCATACTGGATTGTTCTACTTTTTTCAGGATTTTATTCAGACTTTCATTATCATAGCCAGGGCCCCATCTTAAGCAACGGGCCAGATCGTTACCAGTGCCCAATGGCAGTATGGCTATCGGTGGTATTGTGTTGAAATTCATTTTATCAATGGTGTCCAATATCCAACCAACGGTACCATCTCCACCACAGCATAGTACACGAATATTAGGCACATCCTTGCAAAAGCTCAACGCTTGATATGGTCCTTTGTTGGCAATATTGTACACTTGTCTTGGATTCAACAAGTACTGGAATTTTCTCAAAATTCTATTGTGATAACATAAAACACAAACAAACACACAGAAAAAAAGTTAGACCTAGCCAAAACCTAGACCGGAAATCTAGATCGTTCTACAACCTCATTCCTTGTCTGCCACCACTTTTAGGGTTGATCAAGACAATCAACGGATGTTGACCTTCCAACGGTGTGATTTGGAACGAAATCGGGCTCATCTAAAAAGTTTCATGTTTTTCATGTTCGCGGGTTGGATGAAACATATACGGAGAATAAATTAATAAATCATTTCTAGACAACAAGATGACTGAAACTTTTTTTTCTCATCATTATTTTATTAATATACATTCTCTTGTTGTTGTTTGTTACGGGCATTATTATCCGAGGCCAACATTGGTAATGCGACGGTTGTTGTTGTTGTCGGTGTGGTAACGGTAAACAATTCTTGTTGTCCAGCTTGTTGTTGTTGTTCAGCGGCTGTTTTCGTCGTCGTTTTATTATTCTTGTTTTTTTCACCTTTTTCACTGTTAACACTCCGCTGTCGTTCCTGGAACGCGCGGTTGCCACGAAATAAAAAAAAAGAAATAAAGGAACAAGTTTTATTTTACGATGAACACACACACTCGGAAAGATATAAAAAACAAAGTTCTGGACAGAATGGCACCCAACATCAGGCACCAACTACTAGAATCCACTAGAATTTCTAGCATTAGACAGCAGCCGGCTGAAACAAAGAAATCTTTAATAGATTTTCTGTCGGAATCCAAGTTGTTCACCACCACCACCATCAGAAACAAGTGAAAACAAAAACAAAACAAAACTAAGCTGAACATCGTTTCCAGGTGCTTTAAATTCATGTATTTTTTCCTTTCTTTCTTTTCTCACTACTTTTTTCTTTCCACCAAGAAGAGAAGTGGATTTTGTTTAGCATTATTTTTTTTTCCTACAGCTGCTTTTCGGGAGGATTCTGGGAGTCCTTTTTGGCCATGGTTTCATGTGTGATGTGATGGGATGAAAAAGTTTAAATTACTTTCGGTGCAACGCCATCATCATCATCGTCGTCGTCACACGACAAGAGTAGAACATCCATCTATCCAGCCAACCAGCCAGCCAGAATCCAGTATGAATCATTAGCCTGCATTCACCACTGTAAACTGGACCATATGTGTTTGATGAACAACCAAAGAAAATAGAACAAGAACCAGAACAACAAGAATAACAACAAGAAGAAGAAGATTGAATAAGAAGAAAATGGTAGACTCCAATGTTTGCCTCTATCATCATCATCATCTTAGTCGTCGTCGTCGACGTCGTCGTTTTCGTCTTCGTCGTCTTCGACTTCGTCACTCACCACCACACCACCAGAATCATACATACATACATTTTTTTCTTCTCACAAAAGAATCAAGCGATATAATAAAAAAACATTGTTGGTTCCGAATGTGATTGAGGAGAGAGAACGAGAGAACCGGAGAAAGAGAGCGAGAGAGAAAAAGCAAGATATTGTACTTACCAGAACAATGGGCACGATGGATATTGGCGCCAAGATGTGAACACGATGAATACCAAGATTACATTCTGGTGGCAATTGTGAAGCACATTGATTGTGAAGCTTTGGTATTTCAATTTGGGTTATTAGAAACAAAGATAGATAGATGGTCGGATGATGGATAAACATAAATATAAAAAAAAGAAAGAAAGAAAATAAGACACAGAGGAAGAGGGAGAGAGAGAGACCATTATTACAAAATCGTGATTAGATTACATCTATATGATAATTCTGAGCTTTAGAACTTTTGGGACCCAACAAGAATCGGAGAATCCCTCCGAGAAAAAATATCAAAGAATGAAAGAATTGTGTGTGCGTGCATATATTTTAATCGCCTACCGTCATTTGGCACCAACGACAATGTAGGCCAGTGATTCCATTATAAGATTTAACTGGCTTTCTACATTTGCTACATTTTCCCGTACAATTTCCTTCGGTCCAATGATGTAAGAATACCTGATTTAATGAAAATTGAATGAATGAATGAATAAATGAATGAAACCAATGAATCCGGTTGACACTAATAAATTATTGTCAGGCTGTCGTTGTTGTTGTTGACGCCAAATTCAAATAATTCCATTGAACAGCCTGATTGTGATGCCCCCTCGAGACTTACCTGGGAAGTTTTCTTGGATTTAGTATAGGTGCTTATACAGGATGCCGGGGCACGTTGTACGCATCTTTCGTGCACAGTGTACTTGCAAACTATAATATTTTTTGTTTGTTTGTTTGTTAGGTTGGTTGGAGAAAAACGATACATTTTAGACACTTTTCATTATTATTGTAGCAAATTAGCGCTTTGAATTTAAGCACGCTTTGCGCAGTCGCATGCCTGTCCTGAACACGCCCAGACACACACACATGCACACACACAAACGCACGCACGCACACGCACCGGATCTAATTAAAAAAAATCATTTCAAATGACATGAAATTGATACAATATTTGCTTGAAAATAGACTGGAAATTCTGGTTATAATGAAAATAATAATAAGTATCCTTTTCAAAACTCTCAAGAACTAGTGGTGTGTGTGTACCACCACTTTATTGCTACAGTTTTCTCCAAGATATGCAAAAAAAAAAGAAGGAAACACACTTACAGACACAGCATAAGCCTTTCTTTCCAAGACCGACCAACATGTTAAGGCAAAGATTACAATAAGCGGGCCTTTTGAAATGTTTCAGACGCCAAACGTGATTGCCATCATCTTTGACATTTTGCTATCAAAGTGAAATTAGAAATAGAATAAACGAGTAGCAGTATGTTAACGGTCAATATAAAACAAACGCAACGCAACGCAAATCAGGAATATTCTTGAGAGGAGAGCCAGCCAGCCAGCCAGTCTATAGAATATAATTTGCCTTACCGAATCAAGGCCCAATAGTACTAGCAATGGAATGGTTGTGAGGCCGCCTCGTTTCCATTCTTCCAACGAAACAGTACCATCAGCATCATAATCAATCTCGATCATCATTTCTTGAAGAATCTGGAAGGCGCCAAAAGGCGCAAAAACAACAACAAAAACCAACCAACAAAAAAAATATAAGAATAACAATAATAATCGTGAAAATCTTAAAAAGGACACAGCAACACCAACAATAAACATGATGATGATAATAATAATAATAACAACAATAAAATACTAGGTCCAACACCAAGCACTTAAACAAATGCATGCATGTATGTTCTGGCTAGGAATTTGATGAGAGAATAATACAAATAACAAGGATGTGGAGTTTTTTTCGCATCGTTTTCTGTTTATTTTCTGATTTGGTTCTAGTTCAATGATACTTACAGGCTTCAGTTCGGAAACATCCCAGCCAAGATATTCGGCCACAGTCATCATCTGGTCTACGATGCAATCCATTTCCTGTTTGTTTTTCGTTTCGTTTTTGTTTTGTTTTGCGTGCAAACAAGTTCCGTGGACACCAAACACCAAACACCAAACACCAAACACAAAAGAACAAAAAAAATCATCAACAATACATTAGCATTTGTGTGTTTTGGAATATTCTTATGTTATTTTATATTGGTTTTCGGTTTTTGGTTTTGTAAAATAGAATAGAAAAAAAAACAATTTACATTGCTGTCCAAATATCCATTTCCATCGGTATCGTACAAACGGAATATGACTGTGTAAATAGGATGCATGGTGTTGGTCCACCATTTCACCGGGGCATCGGTTACGATATCGGAATGAAAATATTATTATTATTATTATTAGATTAATTTTATGCAAAAATAAAAATGGAACTAAACAACATTTCCAACGACAGAAATGATAAAAAAAATAAAGAAAGGAATAAAAAAACATTCCAGAATGCCCAACACATATTATTATTCTCGAACAACATATTCCGTTGGAGAATGCACTTACACACAAACACACACAAACACCCGAATGGTTAAATATTATATAATAAACACGCCTACATTCATACATACATTCTAGCTTGTCTTCGGGTCTTCCGGCTTCCAACAACGATAGATAACAAACAACATCCTTGAGTGGTACCCATAGTGTATGAACATCAACATGAGAGCTGGTTTTACGTAACGGTTTCGATGCTGGAGCATTCCAAAATTCGTTTTTTTTTGAATAGATATTTTCGAGGAAGGAGGAATTGTAATGAAATAAATAGAAAACATGAGAATTAGATGATATTTTCATTTCAGCCAGAGAGAGAGAGATAGAAAAAAAAACACTAAATTATTTCCATTTTTGGGCACGATTTCGTTTTATTGTTGCTGTTTTTTTTTCTGGTTCCGGTCAAATTCAAAAAGCCAGTTGTTCAAATTGAAGAGCGAGCGAGAGCGATAGCGAGAGATAGAGAGTGAGAGTATAATATAAAATGGAAATAAATGGAAAGCCCATTCCATTTGAATCTTACAATGTTTTAATGGAATTCAGCGGATAAACAATTTATTCAAAAAAAAAAGAGAAAAAGAAGAAGAAGAAGAAGACAGAATTCCGTTTTCCTTTTTCGATCCATTCAAACCCCATCGAAAATGAAGATTCTTTGACTTATTATTGTTCCATTCAATCCATTGATGTTCATCATCATCGTCGTCGCCAACATCAACGATAGCTCGAAAGCAATGAAAGTGGATCGTTTCCACATACCACCAACATCCGTTTCATTCAATTACAATGATTGAAGCGTTAAGTATATCAAATGGCGATTATTTGAAATGAAAACACACACACAAACACACACGCAGAATTCTATAACGATGCAATGGCTACTTTTTTTTTCGTTTGGCTAGGCGCCAAAACCGAATCAAATCAATCATTCTGGTCACAAAGCTCAACGAGCAACGAGCGAAAAAATGGCTCGGGTGTTAATTGGGAATGAAATTTTTTTTTATATTAGTTTTGGTCTGATCAAAAGGCCGAAACCTCGAAGAATCCGAAACCACCGGCGACAATGTCCGGTTGGTCGGGCCCTAAAATGTTTTGGCCGTTTCAATACCCTGGACAGAATTGATGAAAAGTGAAACTAATCAAACAAACAACCACGACAAACAAACAGAGGAAAAAAACGCGCCCAACAACCAAGAATTTTTGGCCAGCACAAAAAAATCCAGAAAAAAAAGAGACAGGATAGTGTAGCGCAGAGAAAGAATGAAAAAATTAATTGAGTTTTCTAATGAAACCCAAACAAGTGGAAACAGACCTGGAAAGCAAAAGAGAGGGGGCAGAGGTTTTTTTCCGTTATTGAAATAAAAAAAAATCATTCATATAGGCTATGTGATATAGTGGCACACAAGTGAGGGGCACGCACAAACAAGTCAGGGTATAAATAGCCACCGGAAAAAAAGAGCAAAAGAGCTGTGCGCGACAAAGAGGAGCGAAAAAAAATTCGCGGTTCAATATCAATAAATTGATTATATTCTCTTCAGCAAATCGCAAATATCGCAAGAAAAATATATATATTTTTTTTTTGATGGAAAACCAACCACCAAAATCAAATTAGAGATTTTTGGTAACAACACCCGAACGATGGCGACGAAAAAAAAAATGTGCCTGATTTTTTTTCCCGTTGTTTGACGTGCAAGGGCCCCCGAACTCCGTTTGGATATACGGCTGTTGGTTCCTGCGATCATTTTTTCCTAATTTTGTTTCGCTCCTCCGGTCCCTTTGGCCCAGAACGAACGACAAATATTTGTCAAAAGTCATTCAAACTTCTCCCGGAAACAATACAATACAAACAAAGAATGTATTTCATATAGAGCCTCGAGATTATACACGGCCATCAATAAGAATGGAAAATGTAATAACGGACCGAAAAAAAAACAGTTGATGATGATGATGGCGCCAATTATATTCTCCGTTGATATAGTCCCCAGAAAGCGCCCATTGATGGCCCAAAACCATTCCGCAACAACAACAACAAAAAAGAAAAGAATAAAAAATTTTACTCACGCGGATTGACCAACAATAAAGAATTGTTGGATTTCTTCGACGAGTTCCTAGACATTTGGCTATGATTCGGTGAGGATTCATAGGATTTTTGATCTTTCAGAAACCGATTCTGGGTGAATGTCACCAACGGATGTATACTGGCACTGCCTGAAAAACAAGCAAACAGGAAAAGAGCAAGAAAATGAGATTCAACAACACAATCAAGAAATGGATCGGGTGTGTGTGTGAGTGTGAGTGTTCCAAATGATGGTTTGAAGATGTGTTTCTATGTCCGTGTTTGGGACGGTGTGTTCACCTGCACGAGATCTGATCGTTTGTCCGATGTCCAAGTGTTGATGTTGACATGATTCTGGATTGTAAATGTTGTTGGACTTACAATTGCTGCTTTCGTTGTTGTTGTTGTTATTGTTGCTGTTGTTGCTTGATCCAATTGATAAAATGTGCAACCTTTCCGTTAATGAATGTAGTTTTTCCGTTAATGTTCCGGAATAATGTTGTTTGCTTGTTGTGGACAAAGAATTTCTATTGTTATGGCCGCTATTGTTATTACAAGCAGCAGTATTACTGGTGTTTGTATTACTCCTGAAAACAATAGAATCTTTCGTTAATTCTGGCAATGATCCTCCAGTCTTGTTGCTGTTAGTAGTATTGTTCATTTGATTTGGTCGGATCGTCTTTTCCGCATCGTTCAATGATTTAGCTACGATTCCTGCAGCAGCCGTAGCAGCAACAGCAGCGGCGGTGGCAACGTTCGGGCTCAACTAAAATAAAATCCCAGAACAGAACAGAACACAAGAACAACAACAATTCATAAATTATTGAAACAACCTAAAGGAATATCAATATTCTGGATGGGCTTGTCGAATGATGTTAATAATTGATATTTACATTGCATTGAATTTTGACTTCTTCCGGATCAGAATGTGATTGTGTTGCTCTATTTGCATGATTGGAATTAGCTACATTGGTTGCAACAAAGCTTGGAAAATTGAATCTTGCCCCGATCGATTGGATGGCTCCACTGATTGCACTGTTGGACTGGGAAAATATTCCTCCAGCATTACTGGATCCGGTTGTAGCTGATGCTGCTGCTGCCGCTGTGGCCGTTGAAGTTGCAATGGCTGATGCATTGGTACTAGACTGGTTGTTGTTAGCAAATTCACCATGTTGGTGATTTTTCACTTGATCTGGTTCGGATTTTTTCACAAACGATAAAAACAATCTTCGGATCAGGTCCGTGGAGATTTCATTCTCCAAATAGATGCTCATGAAAATTTTGAATCCTTCCAAGTCTATATCCTTAACATTGCGATTTGCATATATTCACAGGATGCGCAATGGGAATTGTTTCAACACCCAGAATTTAGATTGGAAATTGCATAATCAAATAATAATAATAATAATAATGATAACAAACAAATTCTATTTACTCCTTCAGGGTGGTAGCATCTCAACGCGCCATCCGATTTGAATTCATTCTCCAGAATGTCCGTCACTTTTTTATTTGAATCTGGTTGAATGGTGCCAGATAAAAGTGCATTTGAAGGCAACAAACAACAGAAATAATAAAAAGCAATTTTATTAGCACAAACACACAAAAAAACGCAAATCCCGGAGAAAATAAATCAATGCTAGTCGGATTTCTTTGAAATCCTTGCTGGTTGAACCACCCCAATGTCAATATACAAGCAGCCTAAGTCAACAAACGATATCCCTGGGATTCTTTTCCCGACAACAAAAAAAAAGTTCTAACCAATTGAGAAATTCAAACAGAGTATCATCGAACACTGTAACACTGTATTGGCGCCGAGATGATTGCGAAACCTTAGAAGTGGATCGAAAGATTCCTAAGAAAGAGACAAAAACATAATTATAGCGAGAGAGGAAAAAAACGGTGGAAATTCTCCACCGATTCTTGTTCCAAAGGTTTTTGATCTTGGATTTTGTCATCTTGCCATTAGCATTTCATGATCCTGGGTACACACCAGAAAAAAAAGAAATCCTCGACACTCTCTCTCTGATCCTCAATAAGAGAAGATGATTGTCTCCCGGTCCTGGCTGTGCAACTAGATTAAGTAATTCCGAGGAATCACTCAATTTTTTCTTGTCCTTGCACTTTGCTTGCCGGAAAATCCCCAGAATAATATTGCCATCGGTCGATGGTGATCAGGGGCAACAACACTAAGGTTTTATCGTTTATTTTTTTCTCATCAACTTTCGAACATTTGTAGGGTTCCAGAATGCCCAAGAAAATGGAATCCAAGAAAATGATTTTGTTTATTTTTTTTGGCGCCAAAGATCCGATACCAAATGACCCCACCACTGTACAATGTTTAGAGAAGATCCCCGCTCACACACGATCAAGATCGTGCTTGGAGCCACCAGAATGGCGCCCCGAGAATCCGTTCGAAGATGGATGAAAAGCAAAAAAATAATAAGATGATTAACTTAAAAATTTCCAAAACAATTAGACTAATTGTGTTTTGCTGTTTGGGGCCCAGAGGAAAACAAAACAATAGCACAATTGATAGGGCTTGAAGGGCGAAAAGAAACAAAAAATTAGGCCACCTATTCGGCCTAAGCATACAAGAAGAAGAAGCCTTTTGATATTTAAATCAGAATTCAATTGGCTTACAACCATACTGCACGCAAGAATAAAAGAAGAAGCGATTTATAATGGTAAACCGAGCCGATAAAACAAAATAAAAAAAGAAGAAGAAGAAGAAGACCGAACGACCAATACCAGCAGTAGTTGTGGAACTCAGGCTCCATTGTTTGGTGACGTCAATCATTCATTCAAACAGAATACGACACACAATACTTTTGGGGTTAATTTATCCATTTTCTTGACGGGAGCAAAAAAAAAAAGAGCAGAGCCACCAGAATAACCTAATTGAATCTACGGCGGACTGTATTGAGCCAGTGTTAAGGTTTCGCCAAGAAAAAGCTAGACTAAAGCTTCTGGTATGATGATGAAGCTTTCGGAGGTTAGACAAACGACAGATTTTAGTTCATTCATTCATTCATTCTTCGGCACAAAACACAAAGAATATTCATTGCATAATTTTTGATTGAAAATCATTTCTAGCTAACACACTATCATGGGTGTCTGCGTGTGTGTGTGAGAGAGAGAGAGTGTGGAAGCCACCTATTGAACCAGGAGCACCAGGCATTAACCAATTTTCGCGCACCAAAATTAGAATTCGGAACACGAACCATGGACGAAGATGATGAGAGCCAGAAAAAAAATTATATAATGAAAATGGTGAATTTGATGGGAAAAATTGGTCCCGTTCTGTTATATTCATTTTTTCCTAGGCCAGAACAAAGCGAAATTTTTTTTTGTAGATTCTTAAGAATCATTTTCAATTATGATTTCATTTTCGTTTTTTTCGGAAAAGTTAATCGTACTTCCTGGCATAAGTACCGCATTATACCGTTATATCGTACAGTAAAAAATGTGTGTGCGCGCAAGTCAGAGATGTCCAACCCCTTTCTCAGTGTTTTACCTCAAATTGAATTGTTTTCAAACCGCACACGCACACACAGGCACGCACTGTCACACCAGTGTAACCAATCATCCTCTTTCAAATTGAACTGCCTTCCTATAAAACAATGCACAGAAGAAGAAGGAGAAGACGAAGACAAAGACAAAGAAAGAAAGAGAAAGAGGTGGATACGCTTTCTCAATCTCATATACTGGCCTTCTCTCTTTTTGTCTTACAATTGTCTTACAATTGGACACAACTTGTCAATTCAACCTTGACTGATTTTGACGAAAGCTATCATGATTGGTGTTCAGCATCAACAAGACTGGGCAAAATCAGCTATTGAAAGCATTTTAGACGAAGGTGGAAGGAGGTGCCATACAATTTGAATGCACTAGTCACACTTTACACAATTGACATTTGCTGCAGTTTTTACGGATTGGCCACGTCCAGGCAGGAAAAAAGGGTTGAGCACTTCAAAAGATCTCAATAGGTGGTAATAGTCAGGTGGAAATAGTCACTTTTGAATGGATTTCCCGCTTTGTCGGGGGCTAGAAACATTCACAAAATCCTCTTATAATTATTGTCATCCTAGTTCTTGTCTGCTTGTTGGTTCTGATTCGATTGTGTCGAAGTTTTAATCAAATTGTTGATGATCAAATACAATATTGATTGTGGGCACTTCTAACAAGAAGCTGGTGAGATTTAGTATAAGCTCAACGATCAAGCTGGCTCAAAGTAGTAGTAGAATCAAAGTAATCAAATGTACTTGATCAGAATCAGGTCAGAAATATGATGTAATAGTTAACCACCAGTAAAACAGGATTAGCAGGATATGTCCAGTCTACACGGGAAAGTTTTTTGCTGTTGTTATTGTTTTCTTATTGTTGTCCAGCTAATACTTTTACTTATTATAATATAAAAATTAGCGGGATCCATATAATAACACAGAAAATGATTCTTATACAATCATGATCATGATCATGATCTGATACATGACCATGGTGAGCAAAAACTAGGCTCCAGGATTCTGTTACTGTGGAGCGAGGATTCTCTCTGGAGATTCGTACCAGATAAAAAAGAGAGAGAGAAAGAGAAAATGATACCAGAGATGGAGATGGATCTCCAATTCATTGTTCACTGTTCCGAAACGAAAAAAAGAAGAAGAAATCCTGGCCCAACGCACAACAACGAAAAACTAACCAAAACACTATCAGATTCTGTCTCTATTGGGACCATGAAAAGAATATCCCCACACATAAGCAAATTAATGCAACTTGAACCTGTTTGTTTGATATTCAAGCTGGACCGAAAATGCACTGGATACATGATGAATGGACGTTCAAGTAGGAATACTTTTAATTATTGTCCAATAGAATCCTAGAATCCTAGAATCCTAGAATCATTCTTCAGATTATTTGGAATGAGATCGTTTGATATTCATAGCACATCAATGAATCCATCCATCATATTGATGATGACAAGTTGAAAAAGTGGACAATAACTTGATGATGATGATGATGATTATGATTCTTATTGATATCCGTATTCCGTTTTCTTCTATCGCTTTCTTTCTCTCTCTTATTGTTGGAATCATTGATCGCGTCCATACTGTGTGTATCGATTTTTTTCTGGCTTTCTTCCATTCTTATTATTCTCATATTGATATTGATTGAAGACAAACTATATATCCGGGGAAAAATATCTAGGATATCTAGGCTGCAATGGTGATGATGATGATGATGGTGGAACCCGAATAGCTTCCAGAACCATGCCGGGTTTGGCGGTGGTGAAAATCAAAATACTAATAATCATATCATATCGGTCTGGTCGCTAGTGAAAACTTTGTATATTGTTCGGGATTTTTTTCCTCTCTGACATTATTACTTTAATATGATTGTCGTTGTTATTATCACCATTATTACTATTATTACTATTATTATTATTAGTATTATTATTCAAACAGCCAGAATAGAATCGTGGCGTCAAGTGACAACCGAACCAAAACTACACACAAGGCCATCATGATACACTTTTGGAATACCTGATTGATCACACAATTTGACATTTGGCGTTTTTGGTCCGAGAATACACACCGACACAGAGACACAGAGATCTATATCGTTTGGTGGTGATCGAATGTTGGAATTTGATTTTTTTTTGTGTTTCGGGTATATAGACAATCGAAATCATAAATGAGCGCGACCAATGAACGATATGGGAACGCCTCCAAGTATGTTCGGCTGGCCGAGCACACATTGAATTCAATTTCAATGATTTTTGGGTTTTGATTATAGCATTGTTTTTCTATAGAATCGAATCTACGGATTCTTTTCTTACGTAAATTGAATTTTTAAATAATTATGCAACGAAGAATAAAGAAGAAAAAAATTGAATGAATGAATTTTCCTGAGCTAGGCAACGCGCCTGGAAACAAAAAAGAGGGTAGCGATCCTCGACAATAGAAACGAACGGAAAAGCGCACAAAAAAGGGTGAAAAACAAAAAACCAGAGCCTACATACATTGAATATATTCTTGTAGTGTTTCAAATTCGTTTGGGGATAATTTTTCCCATTTTAATGAATTCTCTTCAGCGGCCATCATGGCGGTTTCATGGCTGGTGGTGGCATCTTTATTGGATAGAATTGCCATAGTAGCGGCTATGGAAAGAATGGTATGGTTTTTTTTTCGGATGAATATAATAATCTTGGTGTCTGTTGTGTATAAGTATCTTATTACCATGATGATGATGATGGTGGTGGTGGTGGTGGTGGTTATGGATATCAGGATCGTTAACGTTTCTATTGTTGTTGCCACGCATACAAGATCTATGGAAACGCGCGAATAGATTCCACGTGGAACGAAGTAAAGAACGATTCGAATCGGATCTAGGCCTTCGTGTTGAACCGAAGTTGTGATCTTCCGTTTTGACTGTAGTTTTCACTGGCTGTTTGTTGCAACCGGATGATTTTTTAGACGAAACCGATGATACCGGTGATGGTGTGGATGTGGATGTTTTGGCTGATGATGCCGATGATGATTGCTGTACATTATTATTGACCTCATTATTAGCTTGGGCCTCGGAACAAGTTTGACTTGGATTCCTGCTGGATTTCTGGGCGTCAAAGATAAAGAAGAAGAACCAAAGATTAAAGGTCGTTTAATGGATTTTCTGCATGTTCCAATTTGCGTTTGATGGCGCCCGGATACTTACTGTTGTCATAAGTTGATTTCCGTTCCGTTTTTGGCTTACTAATCGAAGGCAATATAACTATTCAAAAAAAACGATACTAAAATGTAATAAAGATCCAGAATTAATACTTTTGGAACAGTCGGTCAGTTAGCCTGGCAACGCAAAAGAGCAGCAGCAGCAGCAATGGTCGAATGGGAAAACGAATTCAGAATTGGAGAGCTAACCGAAGGAAATCGAACTCAAAAATCAATGATGTCTAGATTGTTTGTCCTTGATAAATAAATAATTCAACATAATTTTTGGTTTTCTGTCCGTTCGCCCAACGTCAAACGTCGCCCGATCGGGTAAACCGCCAGATCATTTATTCAGTATTTATTAGTTACTAAGTGCAAGATACACACACACAATTTCCTTTTTGGTCTTTTTGGCGGGCACACAAGTGTGTCCGGGGGTGAGGGGTGTGAGCTTGGTTGGCTACAACAACAACAACAACAACGACAACATTAATTGTTATTAGATTCCAGCCCAGATCCAAACCAGTATGGACCAAGTGAGTGAGAGTGGTTGGTGAAACTTTATATTTTCGCTGTTTTTCGCCACAGTTAGTCGCTCCAATATTATCATCATCATCATTATTCGGTACCGTTTGTATGTTTTTCCACTGTAAACCACTGATTAATTCAGGCAACCGGAAACCATCCGAAACAGAGAGAAAATGTGTATGCGTGTGTGTGTGTGGGTGGGTGTGTCTTTGGAACATGTTAAAAGAGAATCCAACAGTTATTATGCGTTTAGGATATCGTATGATAAACCCTTGGAACTAGAATTTGGCGTGTGTGTGTGTGTGTGTGTAGGATATCTTGTGCTCTTGTGCTTTTATAATCAATTTTCCTTTGGGCCTAAGTGAACGATGATGAATTTATCAGAACAAGAAGAAGAAGAAGAAAAAGAAGAAACCCCAGAACCGTATTGATAATACCGTTATTCAACTATTGGGCGTATTTTTTTTTGAAGAGAAAGCGACCAGAAACCGAGACAGAGAGAGAGCGAGAGAGGAGGGGAAAGAATCCTGAAACTAAATTCAGGAATTTGTGTGTTCTTATAATATTATTATTATTATCATCATCATCACATCATTCCATCATCCAACCAAGCACGAAGAACACTACGAAGCACAACGGTTGGTCCTTTTGGAATGGCTGATGGGAATTGTGTGTGTGTGTGTGTGAGGGGCCAAAATTTGCACTTGGTTTTTGGTGAAAAAAAAACATGGCGCCCTGGAAAGTTTGCATTACATTTACCCCGACCAAGTGATGCCAATCCCCCTTGGATTCTGGTGGCAAAAACTACCAGTCAATCGAATTATTAATACCCAAATAGAATTGATATACTGCCGAATGCACTTGGTGCATGCAATTTGTCCACAATCATCATCATCATCATCATTCAAAACAGGAGTGGGCAACCTTTTTAATCACAACGGGCCAATTTGAATTTTTTCAAATTTTTTTTTGGCGGGCCGCACAAACGGTAGTGCAGGATGTAGACCTACGATGTTAGATACTGGGCCGCGTATCACAATAGTTGCCCTACTGGTCAACTATTGTGACTCATGTGGTATCTAATCGGTATGGCTATAACGCATGGAAAGCCTAACCATTTGTGTATATAAACCCCTCTCTTTACCAATAAACTTCACTTGAGCCTCTGACATACGACACGACATCTTTGAACAGCAGAACAGAAATACCGCCTATTTTCCTGTTCAAAGTGTGTCTGGTCATCAGGACGATTTGTCCTAATCGTCACATTGGACCAATCAAAGAGAGAAATGCACCTCCTTCTCTTGTATAAAGCATGTCTCGTCATCAGGTCAAATCCCCACAGTGAACCAATCGGAGGAGAAAATGGTCTTATAGGCGTCAAACATGCACAGACTTGTACTGGTTAAAGCTTGTAGCTTTTCCTCTGCTTATAGTTTGTCTCGTCATCAGGTCAAATCCCCACAATGAATCAATCAGAGGAGAAAACGGTCTTATAGGCGTCAAACATGCACAGACTTGTACTGGTTAAAGCTTGTAGCTTTTACTCTGCTTATAGTGTGTCTCGTCATCAGGACAAGGCATCACTGGACCAATCAGAGAGAGAGAGAGGACCATTGCTTCGTCTCCTGTTTAGCTGCTTAATGCTTAGTGGGCGGCACAAAAATCTTTGATAGGCAGTACGCGGTTGCTCACCCCTGATGATTTAAAGCGACCATTGCGACCAATTTCCTGGAGAAACTTTTGGGAAATGTGATTTATTTTATTTTTTGGCGCGACAAAAATCATGATTTTTTCCCCCGCACAATAATAAGAAACCGTTATGAGAATTGGTTATGATTATTTGCAACAACATCAACATCATCGTTCCAACAATTGATCCAAAGACATCTCTGTTGGAACAACGAAATATTTCATTGCCCTGGCCATTCATTAATGGATTTTGCAATTGGCCTAGAACATTTATGGAAAGTGATAATAAGAAATATTATCCCTTAGATTTATGCTTAGAGTAGTATTGGCTAGCCATGTGTGGTGGTGGTGTTCCATTCTACCCGCCTGACCGTTGGCATTTACAAGCTTATCCAATTTATCCAAAGAATCCAGAATCCAAGAATCCTAGGACGCACACACACACTTACATTCTCACACTCATACCATTGGCACGCAACACTGGAACAGAAGCGCGTATATTATGCCAAGAATTAGATTCAACCAACAACAACAACACCAACACTGTGCGGATGTCCAACAGGAATCGCTTGTTAGTTGCTGTTGTTGTTCCAGAGAGGAAACTTTTTATTACTGATTAAATAATTCAATATTGTATGTTCAATAATAATAATAATAATAATCAGGAAGAAAAGAATTATCAGTGGATCAAGCCCGATGGATGTTTCGGTACAAGTGTGTGTGTGTGTGAAACATACAAAGCATAACTAAGACCACTTCAACCATGTTAGTTAATGGTTAAAAAGAGGAGAACCATGTTTTGGATCATGGTGTGTGTGTGTGTGTGGTACGTGGAAAACTGTGGAACAATAATAATAACTAATCTCTTGGTCAACATGCCCACACACACACAATCCCGCACACTTACACACACAATCCCGCACACTTACACACACATGATTGTTCCAGAAAACAAAGCAAAAAAAAATAAGTGGAAACAATACAATACATCAGGATTTGATTAGCACACGCCAATTTAAGGATTGGATAACCGAACCGAACAATATCTTTGTTCAAGCAGAAGCAGCAGCAGCGAAAAAAAACAAGCAAATTTCTTTCCACTTGTTTCAAGTGGACCTTGGAGTTCCAAAAACAAAATGGTTGGATTCAATGTGGTGCTCTCCGTGTTCATCGTGTTGAATAAGTCTTGGGAAAGTCTCTTTCCAAAGACCGATGTCCGACTAGTACCCGAACAACCCGAACAAAAAAAAATGATTTATAATAAAATGTTGCTGTGGTGGTCCTCTCTTTATGCCCACAGTTTCAGTTTTCAGTGTGTGTGTTTCGGTATGGTTATGGTTTGGAGCCACCACCAAAAAAAAAATAAAAAATTATAAGCAAGAAGCACGCCCAATGCTTGAGCAAAAATGTTTCTTTTCCACGATTATTTTTTTTCTTCATGTAATGATATATCGTTCATTAATGCGCTGGGGTGGTGAATGGGTGAATGGTTGGCCCGAAAATGTTGGCCACATTCGGATTGTGTGATATTATTCTACATTTTTGTTCAATATGTGTGTGCGTGGTGTGGGTGTGTTTAGGATGTTGAATGATTATTGTGGTTGCATTCTAGGTTCCGATTGTCAAGCTTGTTTTGCAAAAACGTTGCACGTTGTTCGGGAATTACGGGAATTCATTTATTTATTGTCGGTGGTTTTCTCTCTCAGAGATCTTGCACCCGAGAAGAATATTTTGGTCCAATCTGATGTTTCCTTTTCTCGCGGGTCATTTGTCAAAGTACATGTGTGTGTGTGGGTGTGTAAGTTGTTACCCGAAAACATATGCTTATAACCGGGCTTGGTAACATCAGATTACCGAACCCGAAGCATCTCTCTGTAGCATTTTTTTTCTCGTTGGTCTCGGTTGCCGTGTTTTAGGGGAATTGCGTAAACGATGTGGATAAATAAATTATTATTCAAGCCTAACGCCACGGACAAACGACAAACGGCCAGAACCAAAAGCAACCGAAAGAAAAGAAGAATAAGAAGAATAACCATAAAACAAACGACAAACAGACAAATGGTTCCCAATGGTTTTGTGAGGCGAAGAGATATAGGGAGCGAGAGAGGACGCCCAAAAACCACAATTTTACATCAATAGTGGCTAATTATATAAGAATCAAGGGGGCCAACCAACCAAACAACAACCCTTGGTTGCACCCGCAACACGCAGACAATTCAAACAACCATCCATAATGGAAGGAATGGTGGTGGTGGTGGTGTTTTGGTGGTACTTCCCATTCTCCTTTACTTGTCGTTTTTTTCTTGCTTGTTTGTTTCCCTCCGACAAACTGATAATAATAATAATAATAATATTAATAATAACAAGAAGAAGAAATAGAATCATATTCATATTTCATGTTCAATTCATAAATTTCCCATTTCTGTTGTTTGCCCAGAATATTCTGTACACAATTCATGGACACAATGAATGAGACCATGTATGCACCACTCTGTGTGTGTGTGTGTGTGTCTGGTCGGATTGGTTGGATTCTTTTGGCAAGTGTTTGTGTGCGTGTATGGTCCCAGTCCCAGAGCCCAACGTGAAACGTGGAAACAAATGAAAAGAAAGCAAGAGAGGGGAAGAGAGAGAGGGAGAACCTTGTTAGAGATGATTTTTGGGCGCTATTTTGGTTTTTTTTTTGAGAAAAAAGATTTTCGATTCCAAATATGTTCATGACAATGTACGGAGAAAAAAACCTAAAATATGTCTTCAAGAGAATTAGAATAATGAGTATAAATTCTGGGAATCTTTTTTCTCGTTTTAAAGTCATTCAGCCAGTCAAACAGCTAGTTTGTTTGAGTGCACCAACTGTTTCCAGAGAAAACGAATCGCGGAGGAAATGAAATAAAATTGCTTTTGAAACAAAACAAAACAAAAATAAAATAAAATAAAATAAACTAGAACTGGATTCCATTTGGCTTGCGACAAGAATGGCCAATATAAAACAAATGCAGCAGCAATAAATGACAAGATCACTAGTAGCCTAATAAAAGTTAAAAAGCTTGAAAAAAAATACTATTTTATTTTCTCGTTTCTCGATCTTTGGTGGTCCAAGAATTTTTTATTATCACTTTTTTTTAGTAGACAACAATGTGCACTCTGGCCTTCTACAGTTCTCTGCCCAGATATTTCGGGACAGATCAAGCATCACGCCCAGCACGAAAACAAAACGGATACAAATAACTTTGTTGCCAACCAAACCCGGGAATCGGCCAGCGACAAAAAAAAAGAGATAAAAACGAGAGGAAAATAAAAATGTCGGGCGCCACCAATTTTCGAATTGATGTTTCCGAAATGAAAAAACAAAAACCTAAAAAATCTTGTTACACACACTATGCCAGATGAATTTTTATGATTCCACTGGCCAATGCCACTGGTAGATGATGATGGTAGAATAATAGTAGTAATAATAGTAAACGAAAGAATTCCTCGAGAAAAATAATAAAATAGCTTCAGTTTCAGTTTTCCAAAATATTGTATCCCTTGTTATCAAGCGTCCGAAACAAACAAAAAAGTGGATGTAGCTTGTAACTTGAAATTTTTTCCCGGTTTCTGTAAACATCGATTTTTTCGTCCAGCACATCAATCAAAAAACAACAACATTCTTCCGGCTCTGGAAAGGAAAAACCTCTGGCCAGAGAAAAAAATCAAAGATGATAGTGCACGGTTTTGGAACACACACACACACACAAGCTCGGTATTCTCCGGAATCGATATCCAAGCTAAAATGTCAAAACAACAACGAATCTGTTGGACCAACATGAACATTACAAATTATCATGTCAAATGTAGAATTTTCGCGTTGGGCGTTTGGAAAATGACAGCTAAATCAGAATTTGCTGAGAATTTTAGCAAATTGTAGCAAATCAAGGGTAATTATTATTGCTGGAAAAGACCTCGAAACTGAAGGTTAATGAGCCTCGAACCGGCGTTCGGTTCCAATTTTGGATCTGCAAAATGAAGCGGAACCTGTGCGAGGCATAAAAATTTAACGATTTGATGAACAACAACAACAACAACAACAACATCCTGCCTATTTCCAAAAATGATAAATAAGCTTTTTTTACTTCTTCTTCTTCTTCTTCTTCTTCTTCTTCCTTTTTTTTAATAATTTTATTTGGAAAATTGATATCGAAATTGGAACTCTCCATCATTGAGGATGCTAACCGAAACCACTTTCAACATGATCGATTGACTCATGAATTTGACAGGGCATATGTTTTATACTTTTATATTCATGAGACCGGGCTCCATGGCTGATTGGCTGATGCCCAGATGAGAATAAAAAATAAGAATGAGGAAGAGGAAGAGCATCTCGAGAGATGAAACTTTGGAACTTGGCGCTTGTCAAAAATTTTTTTTTCAGAATAAAAACTAAAAGAGAGAATCGAATCAAATCAAATCAAATGAACGCAATTCTTATTTATTTATTCTCATTTTTTTTGCCGAATGTTCCGTTTCCTCTTGTTCCGAAAACCAACGGATGAAAAACTATCTTCCGAACGTTCATTGGAAAGTTTCTAGTATCATGTAACATTCGAAATGAATAGTGTGTTTGTGGGTTAGATTTTTCTTTTTGGTTTGTCGGGTAGAATTAATCATCGCCATCATCATCATCATCATCATCATTATCATTGAATTTTCAACAACTATTCACCATTCATGTGTTTCACCCGGCTGAAAACAATCAACAAGGCGCCAGAATTGATCCGGTGTGCACCAGAAAACGTGCTAAAATGTGCTAAACTAAACATAAGAATAAGAACAAAGCGGAACAAAAAGCGCCGAACAAAGTAAAAAGGAATTAAGCAATTGATTTATGGTATCAATCAAAACACGACTATCGAGCATCAATTGGATGCAGCCGATGGTAATGTGCAGAGAAGCCAACATCGAGGATTCTTCACGACGAAACAGGATTCTTGTTTTTATTGCTTTAAACGCCTCCTGATTCGCGGCGATGATGGTTTGATTTAAATGCCAAAATAATAAAAATTTATCTTTATTCCTCCGTTTTGTTTGGCTTCTCTTCCTTTCTCTCTGTCTTTCCCTCTCGATAGTAATCCGAAAATCGCACGGGAGCCATAAGAACGAGGTTATATGGCCATGCATTGTGATGCATTGTCTTCTACTGTGGATTTATATGATGGCCAAAGTACAATATATCTCAAAATTTTTGTAGTATTACGGATTGATTAACTTAAAAATCGAGCGAATCAAATCGGAGAGACACGGACAAAAGAGAGAGAAGGGAACGATCAGAAGATGAACAGACCAATCATAAGAACAATTTGTGGTTCAAATGATCGTCTACAATTAATTTGATCATTCTGATCTCAATTATCCATGTGAACAAGGGTCGGAAGAGGAAGAGAAATGAAGCAAATTTTTACAAGAAATCAGCAATTTTTGTTCCGTTTCTCTTTCTCTCTCTTTATCAATTGAATGAATTGTTTGAAGAGGAGGCTATCAACGATTAGAATCAACTAGCTTGAAACGGGATTTATTGCGCCAAAGAACCGAAAAACCAACAGAAATCTCGCGCGCTAACCATAAATCATAATTAGTGAGCGCAAGCAAAAAGAGATGGCAGAAATAGAAAAAAAAACGAAGAAAAAAATTTCTTAAAACATTCGAATGAACGAACGATGAACGAACGATGAAACATCGATGAGAAAATTTATAACCCCCATCCCCGTAAACTCCACATCCTCCATATCTGCGACTATTTTTCATCAAAAATTAGTCAACCAAAAACGACTGAATTGGTTCACTTGATTGACCATCAAGCACTCACAATCGGGGTGGATAGAAGCGCGCGCAAAAAAAAATTCGAAATTTCGACTCACCCAAAAACAACGTACGAATTTAAAACAAAAAACAATTCAAATAGGCGGGAAAATTTTGATTCAATTTTTTCTCGTGCAAATTTTTTCTTCCAAAATCCTTTTCATTATGATTGTTGATGAGAATGATGATTGAATCCGGAATATCCAACAAAATAATATTTGAAAAAATAACAACAAGATTTAAGGCGCCAAATTTACGGAGGAAAAAAGTTACAATTTATAAGTTAGTCGCAAATGGATATTCTCGATTCTTTCATGTGGTTCAATGATGATGATGGTGGTGATGATCATTAAAAAATATATTATAACAAAGATGTATACATGTGTGTGTGGGTGCGTGTGTGTATGTGTGAATGTGTATGTGTGTTGATTAAATGGTTAAATTTGAAATCTCACATGATTCTCTTGGTAGAGATTCTTTCGGAATATGCGTATGTGCGTGTGTGTGTGTATTTTCCTTGTGTTTGATATTATTCTTATTATTAATACAACAAAAAAAAACACAGAATCGGAGGCACGACAAACACACATCAGACCAACACGAGAAGCAAGCACACTGAAGAAAGAACTTTTTCTTTATATTTTCAAATGTAATCGCTACTAACTTGTCGGATGCAACACACAAGAACTACAGCAGCAGCAGCTATAAGATGATGATGATGATGATGATGATGAAGACCACGACGTAAACGGAATATACTACAATGATGGTGATGCTGATGCGATGTGATCCACGACGAAAACGACGGCGACGACTCTTTGCTTACCAACACAGCACCAGATTCGGATGCTAGAAGAAGAAGAAGAAGAAGAATCCTTTGGTACGTTGGCCAATATCCCACATACGATATACCAGTAATTTTTAATGCAAACATGCTAGCGGTATCATCTTTGGGCAAACCGAGAAAATGAATAGGGCTAAACAAGCAAATACCAAAAAAAAAAATCCATAACCACCACCACCACCACCACCAACGTATCAGCCCGAAAATATGGTACAATGTCGGGAAGAAAATTGGAGCAGCTGATTAAGATTATGTGCGAGTGCGCGCGCGGCAAAGAAATCGAGAGTATTTCCAATCCAATATCCTCTTCAACATTACAGTATCTTCCCAATGGAAGACATCGAAGACATAGCAGACAGACGGACAAACAAACAAACAAACATAATGCAAAATGGAAAGCTGGCATCCACTAAGATCGTTCGGCGGTTCGGGCGCAAGACGTTTATTACGTCAATAGGACTGTTTTTCCCGACCATGAACACGCCAACATCACTGGTGGGTTTTTCGGAGAAATACAAAAAAAATACATGAAATACGACAAATAATAAAGATACTACCGTCGATAGCTCCAAGAGGATATCATGGTAGACAGGCTGAGAATCGGAAAATAAAACCGAATTGTGAGAAATAAAAAACAAATTCTGGCGACAAAGATGGAGGAGATTTTTGTTTTCTTTCATTCCAACTGAATTGAGTTTAAGAATTGAAGTATGAAGTCATTGATTGAGAATGCAATGATTGTGATGATAATAAGAATTATATGAGGCAATGTGCGTGCGTGCGTGAGTGCGTTGGTTCGTGTGTTGGCGAAGAATTTCCTCGATCAACCGAGAATGTCAAAACCGAATGACAAGTAGTGTTCGGTGTTCCCGACCAAACACACAAGAATAATAACAATCACATTGAAATGATGATGATGATATTATTATTATTATTATTATTGAATTGAATATATTTAAATATAGACTTGCATCTTGATTCTTGTACAAATGAAATAAATAAATATTTAACAAGAGATGTGATTTTTTTTCCGAAAAATCCAGTTTTCTCACTTTTTTTTGGTCAACTTCCACTTGATAGAATGCCAAAATTTTGCATTTTTTTGCAGAATCTCATATTCGGTTTTAAGATAATATCTTTGGGGTCATTAACACGTTTTGTTTGCATTGATTCATTTATTAATAATTAATGATCCGAAAAGAGAAACCTTAAAAATCGTTCAGAAACAAAAACGGAATTTAGAACAAAAAGAGTCAGAAAAAAATTCCCCCATAGAAAGCTTGACAAATTTTACATTATGATAGTACAATGATGGGCCTTAAATTTGTGCAATCGGATATTGGAACTGCATATATGGAGCTTGCGGCATGAAAAAAATGTGCAAAATTTTGGATTTTAAAGAATCAGAAAAAAAACCTAAAAAATATGACCGACCTTTGGAATAACCAAAGGAATATATGAATTCAACAAATCAATGAATGAATCAAGGAATATGAATATATGAATTCCTTTGGTTATTACAAAGGTCGGAAATTGTATGTAACGTTTTGGAACGGTTGTGGATCTCTTGGACGAAACCGTTGAAATGTTGGTAGATCTATATTTAGTACTAAAGATGCGGTCCCCATATCGCGGCTCATAATTGGAATGAAGGTTCGATTAGCTGAATCTTCTTGTTGCACCAAAATTTGCTCAACACTGTCGCCTGAATCAAGTGATTTAATCAGGTTATCGTAATCAACAGTGACTGATATACGACAAATCGGACATTTTCGGTTCTGTTGAAGCCATTTATCGACGCATTTTGTATGGAACACATGTAAACATGGCAATCGTCTGTATGAGATGGAAAAAAATATGAATTGATACAAATGAAAAAAGATCTTTTTTCTGGATTCGAACCTGAGAACAGTGCGTGAAGAGAAACGATCCAAACAAATACAACATGTTTCGTTTCCTTCGGAATTTTTTGCACTTTCTTCCTTTTTATCAGCTTCTAGTTTTGTTGGCTTACGCTGGCTTGATTGCTTTGGTTTGTAATCATATGTTAGGGTATTATTATCTATTTCTTGTTTTGATAAACCAGGTTGTGGAAAAAGGTTTGAAATAGTTTCGCGAACTTGCTCAAGACGGACAAGAGACGGGTATGGAATAGGCATATTATTCCCCGTTGAATTTGAGCCAGAAATTTGAAGCTGCTGAGTCTGAGCTCGCGGTCGATGCACCGTTATTGATGGTGGTTGGACCATTATTTGTATCGATGGTTCTTGTGGAACCGTGACAACAATTGGACTTTGATTTACATTCGAGGACGTTGACGTGACAGTATCAGGTCTTGAAGGATTTGTCAACGTAGCAGTTGATGTTCTTGGTGGTGTTAACGGCGATGGTGGTGTACTTGATGGATTAACGATTGTTACCATGTTAAGTGGGAAGTTCTCAGCTGATGTTCTTCGCCTTCGGTTTCTAAACATAAAAATTTCATCAGGAAAATCAGTTTGAAGAAAAGTAAATTGATGAGATTACCTTAAATCATAATAGCTGAAATATAAACCACGTTCCCTTTCAGATGAATTACGATATCTCATTGTTGAGGGACGCATATGAGGACGACGTGATGAGGGCAAGACGTGAGGATTTGCCCCACGTCTGCTGGTGATAAGAAAACAATAAAAGATCATAATTACCGCAAAATAACTATTTTATCAAACCTAGTTCGAGTGGTTTGACCATTATTTGATTGACGTTGATCATATGAGTTTGCATCGCGGGTTGATCGAGATGAATTTTCGTTTTCCAACGAAGAACGCGGTGTGTTATTCATTCTGATGATGTTTTCTTAACTATCATAAAAATTCGATTACAAGTTCGAGGTGTGCTGATGAAATAAGAGAAACAATGGGACAAAAGCAAAGTTTCACCAGAAAATAAAACGTCGTACCAAGACGAAAATAGTTGTATAATCCATCAATCGACTCACATAACAACCACAACGCACGCGCGACAGCAAACAGCAATGCTCATCACAGAGGACGATACAAAATTTTTTTTCTTTTGTTTTAACATGTAGTTTTTTTTCAAATGTGTGTATAAAATCCGAATACAACAATTCATTTCCAATCATCGTCTGCCAGAATGAACGACAAAAAACAAGAGGATCGTTTTGAATGTGAATTGAATGGTGAAGAATTACAGAAATACGGTCCACTTTCTTGGATGGTTCGTCCTTGTGAATGGTATTTGGAAGAATATAAAGATTGTAAATGTGTGTGCGTGTGTTTAAGTGAATTCTGTTGTTTTTCTTTGTTTGGCAATCATTTTTTCAAGACTGGTTATTCTGATTCTTATTCATTTTAGCTATAAGAGCAAGATTACACCAATATTTCATCTGGGGAAAGACGATTGATTGCGATGATTGGAGAGATGATTACCATGCATGCTACCAATTTCGGAAGACCAAAAATCCAACCTATTTGGTAATTATTTTAGAAATACTTTAGCAACAAAACTTAATGGACAGTTTTTACTTCCGTCGTATGTTTAGAAACAGATCATAAAGAGTGAAATAGCCAGAAAAGACAAACGCCTGGCGCAATCAAAAGCCAATAATGTTTGGGAATACCGTACGGAACCACCCGATGATTGGAATCGGCCGGATTACCGACGAACTAAGCAATCAGTATGATCTTATTCATCCATGTTTGATTTGTTCAACCTTATTTTGGGGCAGCCAAAATGCACTTTGTATTGAGATCTTGGCATATGTTGGCCAAGACTTTTTATAGAATAGCCTGATTATTATAATTATCATTATTATCAAACCAATATCCTGAACAACTTTGTTGATGTGTTGTCCTGATCGACCTAGCGATAGGTGGATAAACAGACATAAAATTTGTTATCAATCATCATATCATTGATTGTAGAGTATGTTTGCCAAGAAATAAATTTCGTTGTGGACAACTCTATATGTCAATCAATTCAATTAAAGTTTGTGCTTCCAAGACAACGCCTCCTACAACAACTTTTTGGGAAAGATTATCATCAATGATAATGTAAAATTTGAAAAAAATATTCTTGATATCACTCTTAATTTGAAAATCTCTTGGAATCGATTTGGTGCTCCTGAAACAAGTACATCAAAGCCGGTAAACTTTGAAAAAAAATGAGCAACCACCCTTGTGTACACCTATAGGTGCTTACAACCAGGCGATAGGTGACCATCATTATCATCACCGAAATCAAACCACCATTGCTCTGTATACAATGAATGCCATTATCAAAGATGAAGATGAGTGTACTATAGACACTTGTCAATCCGCACAAATAAACAAGCTTTCATACCAAGGCAACAAACAAGCAATCAGGATTACGAAGACGGCGGCTGCGACGACGACCACAATCATCACTATCTTCATCAAACACTCATACATACATGGAGAGTGGTAACACAACGGCGACCATATCTGCCACTACCAAGCCTGGTCCTGCCCGTATTTAATTTTTTTTTTCTCTTCCTCTGCTTAACATTTATATATTTGATGCATTTTTCCATTCTTTTCCTCTCTGTCTTGATCAAAAGTCGATGTTCACACGCAGGACTAACCAACTCACCAGCCACCAACCAATACAATCCACCGACCACCATCAAACCGACCAACCAACGCCGACGATCATCGTTGAAGAAGTAATAAATAGAGAAAAAAAATTGTTGTGATTCATTCTTGGTATTGGTTGAATAATATTGAATCATTGTTATGCAATAATCGCTTCATCCATTGCCCAGGCAAGACACGGTTGAACAACGTTGGTTTTTTTTTCTAGTTCCCTGCTGCTGCATACGGTTAAAAATATTCATTCATTGCTATTATTGTTTTTCCAAATCCCAATTCTCTAATTGTCGGTTTGTGTGATTTAATCGATCAAGTTTTTGGATTGATGATGAAAATGAACATTCAAATGAGTAATTCATTCGTGTGAAAAAATCAATCAACTCTTCCCAACCATTCCCATTTCATTCCATTGATATTTTTGGGTGTTGTGAATAAAAAAAAATCAAAGCAAATCCAACAAGTCAAGTTGCATCCCAAATCATCATCATCATTTGAAGCACAAACCATTGCCATTGATCACAATTCATGGATTCGATCGTTTCGAATTTGGAATCACTGTCACTCAGTGAAGAACAACAAACCGATATCAAGGATTTTTTCGCCAAGGTATATTGAACTTTTCAACAATGATTTGAGCATTTTTGTTTGACAATAAATGTTTATTCGTGGGTTTTAATTAAATTTTTTTTTGCTGGGTTTGCCGCAGAATTCGTCGCTTGATGCCAATCTACTGAAAGAAGCGTTAGACATAGTTGGCTTTAAATTACCATTGTGGCGTGTACGGATATTGATAGAAGAGATTGATAAGAAGCATGCAAACAAATTGCAAAAAGGTCGACTAACAAAGGAAGAATTCATCCGACTGTGTAATGATTTGAAGGCGCAGGATGTTGCCAATTCATTTAAATCATCAATTTCCAAGGCTGGAAATCTCGAAACACTAGGTGGTATATCGGAAGCAAGCTCCAGCGGTACCACACATTCCGTCAGACATGAAGAACAGGTTGCATTCTCCGATTGGATCAATACGTACGTTTTTGTTCACCAACCGGAGTTTTGTGAAAATGTTTCGCTAATTTGTTTTTGTTTTGCACCAACAGACATCTATCGAGTGATTCCGATCTGAAAGCATTGTTGCCCATCGATCCAGATGGTAAAACTTTATATGATAAAGTTAAGGATGGTATTTTGCTGTGCAAGATAATCAATCATTCTTGTCCGGATACAATCGATGAACGTGCCATAAACAAAGATAAACTAACCGTCTATACTAAACATGAAAACTTGACTTTAGCTCGTAATTCAGCTCAAGCTATCGGGTGCAATATAATCAATATTGATGCACATGATTTGGCCAAAGGAAGACCTCATCTTGTTCTGGGACTATTATGGCAAATAATTCGTATCGGCCTGTTCAACCAAATCACTATCGAACATTGTCCAGGATTGGTGAACCTATTGAAAGATAATGAAGCAATGTCCGATCTATTAAAACTATCACCGGAAAGCATTTTGTTACGTTGGGTTAATTATCAATTGGAAAAGGCCGGCGTCAATCGTAGAATCAATAATTTCACCAATGATATAAAAGATTCGGAAGTTTACACCCATCTTTTGCATCAAATCGCGCCAAAGGAGAAAAATGTTAATCTGGAAGCATTACGTGAGAATAATTTGGTTGATCGCGCCGAGACCATGCTTAAACAAGCCGATAAATTAGGTTGTAGAAGTTTTCTAACGCCACAGAATGTGGTCGATGGTGTTTATAAATTAAATGTGGCCTTTGTAGCCAACTTGTTCAACAATTATCCTGGGTTGGATGCTCCAGAAAACATTGAACCATTGGAAACAATCGAGGAGACACGTGAAGAGAAAACATACCGTAATTGGATGAATTCATTGGGCGTCAAACCATATGTCAATTGGCTTTATAGCGATCTGGCCGATGGATTGGTTATATTTCAATTGTTTGAAATCATCAAACCGGGCATAGTGAATTGGTCGCGTGTTCATCAACAATTTAGCAAATTAAAATATTTCATGGAAAAAATCGAAAACTGCAATTATGCTGTTCAATTGGGAAAACAATTGAAGTTTTCTTTGGTCGGCATCGCAGGACAAGATATATCCGATGGTAATCCAACATTAACTTTGGCTCTGGTTTGGCAACTGATGCGCGCCTATACATTGACTGTTTTGTCACAATTAACCAATTCTTCGGATGATTCCAATTCTTCTAATGTTATCGTTGAAAGTGAAATTATTGATTGGGCCAATAATAAGGTTTGTGATTTGCATGCAACCCTGAACGTTCTGATTCATTATCTATTGAATTATCTAGCTAAAGCAAGCCGGCAAATCATCGATGATCAAAAATTTCCAAGACTCTTCCATTTCAACAGCCATTCCTGTCATCGATCTCATTGATGCCATAAAACCGGGTTTCATAAATTACAGTCAAATTTTACCTGGCAAAACACCGGAGGTTCGTGTTTTTGTTCCTGATCATTTTTTGGTTTACATTGAAAATCCACTAATTCATACTTTACTTTGTTAGGAAAAATTGGCCAATGCTAAATATGCAGTTTCCATGGCCAGAAAAACTGGTGCATTGATCTATGCATTGCCTGAAGATATTGCCGAGGTGAAAAGCAAAATGGTCATGACCGTTTTTGCTTGTTTGATGGCTTTGGATTACATTCCCAACATGGGCAAATCTGTTGATTCTTTGAATAATAACAACAATGATTGATCTTAATTACACTTATTATTATTTGAAAATTATTAATTTCTTAATTGAATTTTTTTTTGAAAAAAT
>JAOZJS010000475.1:0-32227 GCA_025882695.1 Amerodectes protonotaria | reverse complement strand
TTGTACCGGTAGACGGACATCTTTGCTATAGGATCCCAAAGCAGGATGGTCAAGATCGGGTAGATTAGATTGTCAGATTTACTGCACTTACATTTCGACGCGTTCTACTTTGACGCCCCACGGATCGGTGGCCTCATCCAAAGAGCTTTGCATAATATGCGAAATGGATTCACGTTCGCTTAGGATTTGGGACAGATCTTTGGTGCCCAAAACGTTTCGTAATGTGGTGGCCGCCAACAAACGTGTGGAACGGGCATAATCTTCAACATTGGACACGGCCACTGTAGCATTGCTGATGCGGAAATACACCACAGCATCCACTGATACTGTTACTGAATCTTTCGACAAAATCTAAAAACAACCGGAAACAGGATGAGGGATATATAGGCGTTCTGAGAGCAATTCATTGCGGTTACCTCTTGTGGTGGTACATCGAACGATACGGTACGAAGATCAACTTTACAATACGAATCAATACAAGGAATGATGAAGAATATGCCTGGACCTTTGGCACCTCCGCGTACCAAACGTCCTAAACGAAATATAACCGCTCGTTCATATTCTTGAACCACTTTGATGCATAAAAACAATGAAAATGGTAGCGTACAAACGATCAATATCACAGAGATGACCGTCAATGCGAATGCACAGACACCGGAACCTTCGGCTACATTGGCTAAAATTGATTATACAACAACAACAACAACAATGAAACGAAAAAAAAGAAACATCAATTAATCAATCAATCAATCAATCATTATGTTTGGCGCAGAAATCATTGGAAAAGATGATCAATCATTTCTGGGAATCGATCTGAGAAACCAGAATCATTGCCACCACTACTGGTGGTTTTGGAACCAAACAAACAGCTCCGCCCATGCATCCACACACACACCCACGCACAGAAACAAAACGAAAAGCTTCCAAAAAAAAGAGAGAATCAAAGACCTTGCTCTTCTGGATCGCCGAATCTGATTGAGGCAGTATTCTCGACTGTTTCACTAGACATGATGATGAGGACGATGATGGCGGTGGTGGTGATGGTTCGATGACATCCAGATTGTTATGATAAATATGATACTTTTGCTGATGTTGACAGAAATTATGAATTATGATGATGATGATTTTGATGGTGGTGGTGGTGGTGGAGACGAATTATGATTATGAATATTATATTGTATAAATATCATCAAAATAATAATAATAATAATAAGAATAAGAATAAGAATAATAATTCTTTCAACCAGAACGTTCACGTACCGAAAGCACCGAGCTAAAGACTAAAAACAACAACGACGACGACGACGACGACGAGGATGAAGATGAAGAACCCAAATAAGATTATCAAATTACTGAGCTGTGCGATGGATGATGATGGTTGTATTTATATACCATCAAAATCATGGATGATCATAATTTTTATTGAATCATAAAACTGTTCTGAAACATTGAAACATCACATTGTCATCATCTGGATCCACCAAAAAACATTGCCGACACATTGACAGGATATGACATCGAGCAAAATACATCGGCGGTAACCATCAACGACAATCATCGACCTCAAGCATGATTGATCTAATTGGTTGGAAACTTGGAAACTTTTTCCCAAAGCCGATTGGCCGTTTATTATCATCATCTAAACACACACTAATGGTGGTTGCTGATTTGGTAGCCAAGGTTTTTTTGGTTTTGTTTTAAAGAAACACCCGCCGCCGACGATTACCATCATCACCTGGCATCATCATCATCATGATCATCACCGATGTGATCAACAGGATTTTCAGGTTCTTTGGATTAAATTTAGTGCATCAATTCCAACAAATTTTTAAAATATCCAACCACATCAACCACAACCATCATCATTAGTCGCAACAATTAATTTTGGTGGTGGAAATTCGGTCTTATAATCATCATGGTAGTGGTTTGTTTGGCGCAACCAACCAAACTCACACACACTGGAAAATTAAATTAAATCGACACACAGAAACATCCCACCAACATCGAAAGCCAAATGTAGATCTTGGTTTGTTTCTTACGGGAACGAGAATACACAAGAAGATGGAAAAGAGAAGGAGAGAAGAAGAAACTCCTACTTTTTATTTTTGGGGTGTAAATTTAAATTTAGAAAATCGAAAATCAACCAGAAAAAAACAACAACAGCAGCCACAACAAACACAACAGCCACAATCAACCCGAAAAGATATGGATTGTGATTTCTATGCTGCTGTTGTGTGTTTGGTCGGGAGAGAATCCACGCACGCAGACACCGGATTATGGAGTGTGTGTGGAATATCGTTCGACGTAGGCCACCAGGATAATCATCATCATCATCGTAATCAGTGAAACACTGAACTCGAAAGAGACAACGAGAATCGTAGTGTTTCTCGTATTCTGGAAACTCGACAACACCACACAATGAACGATCATTGAATCATGTGGATGATTCATTTAAATTAAGTGGGATTGTGGATTGTAAATTTCCGAAACCGAGAACCATGTCACAATGGTGATAATCTTTGGAATGCAGAGTGCAAAGCAATGATGTCAGAGAGGATGCAATACAGATTGAAATCCAGATCCAGATTGAAATCCAAATCCAGATCGTAGCAAAAACACAGAAACAGAAAACAGACATTGAAACTAAATTTGCAATCACGTACTACTTCATATTTCATGGTTACGTAAAATAGACAAAAATAATCCAAAAAACAATGTGATTCCAAAGTCAGGATTGCCTATTGTTTGTTGTGGTGGTTGTTGAGACGATATGATTGACCAAAAATCATTTGACGGTTGAGGCAACATCGTTCGATGTTTTAGTTATCCGATAGCTTTTTTACGAGAAGCTGCCGTTGCTGCTGCTGCTGCTATTCTGGCCAATTTCTGTTCTTGTTCCAGCTTCCGTTTCACCAAAGCTTCTTCTCGTTCTTTACGGATCACCTGTAATCGGGCCAAATCTTCACGTTGTTGATTGATATCCATGTTTAGTTTACCTTTTTGTTTCAACAATTCTTCTCGTTCACGACGGGTCAACGGTTTCAGTTGTCCATCATCTTGATTATCGGATTTTTCCGGATTACGATTCGGATTTTCAATATCAATCAAATTGGCAACACCTTTTGGTTTCTGAATCTTTGGTTGTGAGTCCGGAACTTCGTTTGATCCTGCATCCTGATCATCATCACTTGTATCGACATCATCCGAAACATTTCCATTCAACTGGCGATCGATTTCTTCTGGGCTAGAGAAGAAACGTTTTCTGCCTTTGTTTCGTTTGGATTTGCCAGCATTGTTTGCCGGAGGATTGTTGGGAGCCATTAGCAATACGGGGGTTTAGTCAAACAAACGCCTAAAAATGTTTGAGATCAGGCACACACAAATCGAACTTTCGAATATTAGAATCTCTCTCTCAATGATTTTCGTGAAAAGGGAAAACGTTTTCCAATTTTTCCAATCCGTGCGGATTTCCGGATTCCCAGAAACTTTTCCCTTCCTGACCTCTGGCGTTTTTCCAGGGAAATTTTTCTCGTCTCCACCTCTCAAGCGCGTGCAATGAAGGCAATAACAGACAACAGAGAAGCGTGCTTGGTTGAACGCTTGAAGGGATGCCCTTTAAATCAAACGCGTAATACACGTATAACAATACATGTTAGCGTGATGAAGCGATTGGTCCAACCCCCAACAACATGTCCATCAGAAGGCTAGTGCTTGTACAATAGAAAGGCCAGTAGCTATATAACAACAGAAGCAATGATAGCAATGACTTCTGTTCTGCTCTTCTGATTCTTCCACTGTGCCACCATCACCGTGACAACTATGACAACTAATGAACGGCTATTGGTCAGTTTGAGTCAAAATGAGTGACAGCGCACAGCACAGCACAGCAGAGCTCAGCCCATTCGATCGTCGTCGTCGCTTTATAGCGATATGACGGGCCGCTGCGCATCGCTGAAGGTGGGCCTATAATTTGCTTGTTGCTTGTATTGTAGAAGAAGGGCTGAAGGGAGGATTTGAAATTTGAATGTTAAAAAAGCGGCGGCGACGACGAAGACGACGACCGCGACCAACAGACAGTGGGAATGAAATTCCGCAGGCTGTTTTACTTATTTTTTCTGATGATTCAGCCACATTCAAATACCAACAATATTTTGGCTCGGTTTTTCTCGTCTCTTCGGGTAGATTGTTGTTGTTGTTGTTGTGGTGGTTGTGAGACAGAAGACAGAAACAAGAGCGACGACAAGATCTTTGGAAATCATGAAAGCTGATTAGGCTCTTTTTTTCTACTTCCCAGATTTCCTCTCAGTGTGTGTGTGTGTGTGTGTGTCAGTGTGGGTGTTTCTGTCGAAATTGATTCGAATAAAAGATTCCTTAATGATGTTGATGATGATCAAGAGGAGAGAGAGAATCCGAGAATCCGAGAAAGCAAGGAAAAGTACAACAGAGAAAGAAAGAAACACAAAAAAATACCAAGAAAATCCAGACAACAAAAAAACAAGATTCTTGATTTGATTCACACACACAATTTGATTCACTTGAACCACGAAACGAAACGAAAAACAAAAATCATTTCGCTTTCTCACGAGCCTTCAAATGGTTGATTTACAAATCAAAAACATGATTTGTATCATCCACGATTACGATTCAACACTCGGATAAACATCAAGGGATCAAGACATTCGAAACATTCGTAACCAAATCAAACATTGTAAAAAAATAAGATGCTGCTTTCACAGAGAAACCAGAGGCTTACAGCTTAACAAATAACCAGTGCTGCTTGCATGGCTGATATCCTGATTGAAATTCGGTGTTGGTGGTGGATTTCCGCTGCTGCTGCCGGTTTGGCTGCTCTTCCGGCTGCCATCTTGGACGTTGTTTCGGCCATGGTTACTGCTATTGTTGTTGTTGCCGGTATTCATCGTGACCACATTAGTTGCATTGGTTGATGATAATGGATCAATGTTGATATAATCATGGCCAGCATGATAGCTTAATTGTCCTGTACTGGATCCGGATGGTTTCCGTTGTTGTTGTTGTGATTGGTTCATCATTCTGATGATGATGATCGTTGGTCGAGTTTTTAACAACAAGTTCCACAAACACCACTTGAAACCATTTCAATACGATGAATGTTTGTTTGCCAGAGACAAGACAAGATCTTGGTTTGTGAACAAATTTACTGGATTTTATATACACACTGGATTCAATCGTCAAAGTTCTGGTTGTGTGGGTACCATACAATATGCTGTTGGTGGTGGTTTTGGTTTCAGGTTTCCATTAGCTTTCCCCTGCTTCTTATTCTTCTCATTCTTGGTCTTCGTCTTCTTCTGTCCCAATATTATTTCCATATTCATAAGAATTAATGATGATGATAATATCATAATAAAAATGATTTCTTCGAATGAATGAATAATCTTCTTCGTCTTCTTCTTGGAAGATCATTATTTTTACATAAACCACAAACTTACAAGAGCGTACAAGAAGTACGCACGCAAACTTTTCAACAATGAAGCTCAGCTAAAAACAGAAGTGAGAGAAAGCAAGAATATTCGTTTTCGGAAACTAATTTGGTTAATTTCGATTATTTTTCCCGCGACAAGAACGAAACGAGGTTACATTGTTTGAGCAAACAACAATCGAAACCATATGAACCAATCGATCAATAATCCTACTCTCATCTTGGCCATGGTGATCTTGGATACTTGATGTCTTTGGGATAAATTGGAACACACACCCACACCCACCCACAACACTTGACATTTTTATAACCCAAAATAAAAAGCAACAACCACGGGATACCATAATACAACACACTTAGAACTTGATTCTTCTTGATGGTCGTTCGATTAGTAGTGGCATCGATTTTTTTTCGGCGAGGTCCTCGGCCTGCACCAGGCTCCCAGAATCTAATCTAAAGATAATGCTTACTTGTAATGATCTCCTCCAAATGTTGATTGACAATCGGTGGTCGAATCAATTCTACTGGTAATGGTGGAGTTACACGTTTCTTGGCCCGAGGAGTTCCGGTTCTTTTTATGTTGGATGATCGCTGGCCTCTGGTGGTGGATATTGATGATGATTGTGGTGCTGGTGTTGGTGGTGCGCGTTGAAAGTCTTCATCATCATCATTCTGTTCATCGATTGCAGCATCGATCGGTATTTCTACACTTTGGTCCATTGCTAGGGCCGAAGTTATTGATTATGGATTTGGAGTATTCACACACACACGAGACTAGTAGTGGATCGATCAACTTCTCGACAACGAATGATGAAACCAACAACGTTGGCTACCAAGACCATCGAACATCAATGGTGGTAAACAAAATATGGATTCATATTTTTGTCAATACTACTCCCGCCACAATATCAACAACAATGTTGAAGACAGTAGTGATGGTTTCATCGCTTGGAAACATGGCAACCATGTCTGGTAAGAATCCGACAGTTCGATGTTTTTAATCAAGTTTTGGTTGCGAAACTTTTGGGAAAAGCTGAAACTTTAAATTTAATTTTTTTCCGCTCTTTTTTTTGATAGACAGAACACACACATTCAGATCATCCGGATTGTGAAACATTTTAGAAGCTTTTTGGTGCATTGTTTATGTTATGGTAATAACGCCGAACAAAAGCCGAACCGAGAATCCAATGCAGAACATTTTGAGATGTGTTCAGGACTCTCAACAGCTCGCAGCTCACATCGAAGAATCGGTTACTTCAAGAGTGTAAGTTTCTCGGTGTTTCGACAGAAACATCCAGAACAAAAACAATAACAAATTAATAAATCTTTTCGGTTTTGCGAAAACCTGATTCTAACAGGAATTAAGAACATTCATTCTGTTCATTGATGGTTTGGATTTTATTATTCTACAACAGCAACAAGGATTCTCCGCATGGAATCCAATCGGAATTCCTGAGTCTGTTGTTCTAGTTATTGTTGCTTTTATGTAAACACAATCGGATCAATATCCGTACAAATTTCGACATTTTATGTCAAAGTATCAAAATGATATCCTAGTATCAAAAGAGTTTGTTTGGTTTGTTGGCAATCAATTGATGGCGCCAAATATTCTGCCAAATTTTTCCCGATCCAAAATGCCACCATATTTCAAACAAATCCACAACGAATCTGTTGGCTTCTCATCCAATGTGGTAACACGAAGAAACAAATCATTTAGGTTTGTATTAACATCCGTCAACAGCATTATATCATCGGTGGGCACAATTTTATCCTGACGATTGCCGAAAAATGTCAAATGTGATATTCGAACCAGTTTTTCATCTGGTGATACATAGATGGAGCCAATCAAGCGACGAAATAGGTTGCCAAAACCGTATAAAACTGCTAGGGAAAACCCTCCTGCTCCGCCCAGCCACATTATATCGGATAATCTATACGACTCTGAAAAGCAAACCAGAAAGAACATTAACATTTAAGGCACTATTTTTGTAAAATTAGTAAAACATACCAGCCTCGATTAGATAGCTAATGGGCAGCACTCCCACCATTATGCCGGTCATGTAAAGTTTGGCCCTGGAAATTATTCTACAATGAACTATGTATGGAAATCTGTAGATTGGATACCAATCGATTGTCAATTGATCGATTGGTGAGGAGGATGTCTTCCGGCGCTGGGCAGGCTTATTTGATGATAATACCGATGATTGGTGTAAATTTCGGACATGAACGGCTGCAAAAGCGGCTCGAAATAAACACGATTTCAAACATATTCTTGTGATCTGAAAACCAGAATGAATTAAACTAGGGAATATTGAATCAGAATGATTAACTAACCAGATCCGGACGCGAAAAATAAGGCAAAAACATTAAGAATATTCTGGTTTTGTTTAAGAATTGGCCTCAAACACTGTGGAATAACGCGGTCACGTGAGAAAAGCAAGTTCGCGAGTAGTCTATACACTGCTCGAAAGAATACCGAGCGTGTATAAGAATTGTTTTTTTAGTTTAGAACGCGCGCGGAACCAGAAAAATGCAACCTGTAGCTCGAAAAATACATCGATTTATGATCGGAATCTATTTTAATTTCAGATTTGGATTCACGAGTATCAATCCTTAACAATTAAAGATTTATTGATTGTTGTTAGGAATTCATCCATCCGGACTTGAACTGCGTGACGATTCTTCGAAAGATCATGGCGTAAAAATTTGTCGGGTATTTTAAGATTTATCGCCAATTCGCTTTGCTCGTTTAGCTTCAAACAACATTCGTTTGTATCCTTTTGTATCTCCTTCGACATATTTTTAACCATCATGCACCAAAGCGTATCACAAGAGGAGCAAGAATCTTATTTTCTAGCGAAAACAAAAAAAATATGATTTATCATCATCTTAATATTCTTTTTCTTCTTATTCTTCTTCTGTTTCCTTCGAATAGTAGAAATATGAATTTTGTTTCGACGTGTTTTCGCGTCGACGATCTGCGCATCAATTTCGATGTTTATAGGTTTTCAAACTTGATTCATGACCATATTAATCCCTTAGTCCGCTCCCTTCTCTCTTTCTCTCGGTCTTTTTCTCTGCTTTCTCCTCCCACACCGAAGAGGTTTTGCCCAAATGTTATGCGTAATGAAGAGCTGTCAAGCACTTGGAGTGAAATAGCATTGAGGCTGAAGCATCGCGTTCGAACATAGCGCTCTGATTGGTTGATGATCACCAACATATTGGGGATTAGTACAAATAGTGGGAGGCGCTTTGAAAATGGACAAAGGCAAGCGACATCTTGTATCCATTTTCAGAAATAAAGCTGGATTAGATTTAATTGAATTTGGATTTTGAATTCAACAAAGCGGATTCTAAATTTATCCGCGACCAACCAACCAACCAACAACAAACGAAAAAAAAAAACAAAATTTGATTTCACACATCTTTGTTTCTAGTGTCATCAGATTACCAGTTGGATGGATGGATTCGTGCTCCACTTTTGACAATCTTGTTGTTGTACATTTTAGTGATATTCTTGAAGCGAGACACACAGACAGAGCAATACAACAGAGCGAACCTCTTAGTTGTTGGCGAGACGCGAACGATTCTTCTCTGTTGAACAACATTAGCCTGGGAGAGAGGTCTTATTTAGTCTCGGGTTGTTTATTTGGCTTCATACGGAATTAGTGACGATATTTATAGTTGCCACCACTACCATCTTCATCGGTGGTTGCTTTGAAGAATCCAGTATCGCTGGATGATAATGAAGAGTTTGCTTAATTTAGTATAATAACAATAATAATCATAATAATTGCAAGTGTCTTGATATTACCACGTTGATGGTAACATTCATCCAGACAGCCGATCAACAACTGTGTGTGTTTGTCTCTTTCGGCTTTCGGTTGTTTGTTTGTTTGTGCTTGGTATTCTCGAATCGGAATCTCGATTGTTCGTTCGTTCGTTCGTTGCCAGAACCGATCATCAAGATGGTTCGATTTGTTCGAATGATAGCATCTGTGGCTTGATTCAAGCTTCATTTAATTTCTGCACGCTTTAAAGGCATACAATGTCTTCGGATAAATATCGAGATTATTCGCATGAAATTCTTCAACGCCCATTACCAAAGCTAGATCTTCCTGAGCATATATTCTCTGATCAAAATCAACCATTGATTCCATCGACAGTTGCAGCATCATCATCTCCATCGCAATCAGTACATTATCGACCACAACAACAACAATCATCCACATCTTCAACATCGAACACACCCACCACTCCAGCAACCATTTTGATGATGGAACATCCGATTATAAGCTCGACCACAGCACATCAACAAACATCGTCTGGATTCTGGAGTACTGACCGGAAACAATTGTGGAAAGCGGATGTTAACTCAGCTATTTCTGGTATGGTTCATGAATTTTGATACATTTTAATTAGGATTATGCTACAAATTGTAGCCAAATTTGTGTTTGTTTAAATTTAATATTGCTACAAAATGAATTTAATTTTCATATCATCGTTACGTCTGAAAATGATACAATCTTCAAACTTGGTCAAACGTTTCAATTCATATCCAAGTATCAGGATATTTTTCACATCTCTATAATCGGAAACCCAAACAGATATCTTGCTAAAACAAGAAATACGCATGGAAAACACTATTCCACAAACTTGATCCATGATTTCCGGTTTGAAAATGGACCCGACAAACGCCATCACTATTTCGTTCCAAACAAAATCCACAACCATACGATAATTGTAATTGGATTTTTGCAACACAAATATCCATTGGCCACCGTTTATGTTGGCCGCATCCTCCCACATTGGTTTGATTCCCGTCTTGAACAGTGCATAGTCCTGGTTGATGCGCATCATCGATGGACTTCTTAGGTGTAGGAAAAATTTCCAAAACGATTCGATTGTATCTATTTCGGCCAAAATCCGTTGACAATCCATCCAGGTTTTCATGGTGCTACGTTTTGAACGACGATAATGCCAAAACACCCAGGAATTTCGAAGCGGATGCGTCTTCACATTATCCTCAATTGGTTGTAGCATCGAGGATTGTTTAGTTATTGTTTGGTTATCATCCGAAGCAATGATGGATTGTTGCTGTGTTTGTTGTGTTTGGTGGTCCATTTGGTGTGGTCAAAGTTGAATAAGTTTTCAAAAATAACAAAAAACATCGACAATTTTCTGCGGCAATCCGGTTTTTCTATAGAAAACTGCTTTAGAAATTCCAAAGTTCTCTAATTACAAGAAACACTTTTTTTCCAAGATTTTCCGAACTAAATTCAATTAATTTTTTGATCAGGAACCGTTGGTCACAATCCAGGAATGTGCGCATTCATATTGACCATAATTTCATTCTTGATCATCGCCCTAACATTACCATTTTCATTGTTCTTGTGCATCAAAGTGGTCCAAGAATATGAACGTGCAGTCATATTTCGTTTGGGACGTTTGACCAAAGGTGGTGCCAAAGGTCCAGGCATATTCTTCATCATTCCTTGTATTGATTCGTATCGTAAAGTGGATCTTCGTACCGTATCGTTCGATGTACCACCACAAGAGGTAACCGCTTGAATTGCTCTCAAAACGCCTACACATCCCTCATCCTGTTTCCGGTTTTTAGATTTTGTCGAAAGATTCGGTAACAGTATCAGTGGATGCTGTGGTGTATTTCCGCATCAGCAATGCTACAGTGGCCGTGTCCAATGTTGAAGATTATGCCCGTTCCACACGTTTGTTGGCTGCCACCACATTAAGAAACGTTTTGGGCACCAAAGATCTGTCCCAAATCCTCAGCGAACGTGAATCCATTTCGCATATTATGCAAAGCTCTTTGGATGAGGCCACCGATCCGTGGGGCGTCAAAGTAGAACGCGTGGAAATGTAAGTGCAATAAATCTGACAATCTAATCTGCCCAAATCCTGACCATTCTGCTTTGGAATCCTATAGAAAAGATGTCCGTCTACCGGTACAACTGCAACGGGCCATGGCAGCGGAAGCCGAAGCTGCCCGTGAAGCTCGTGCCAAGGTGATCGCTGCCGAAGGTGAACAACGTGCATCGAAGTCATTGAAACAAGCCGCAGACATCATGATGGACAGTCCGGCTGCATTACAGCTTCGGTATTTGCAGACATTGAGCTCCATTGCTGGAGAGAAAAACTCGACAATCGTTTTTCCGGTAAGCTTAACTTTGGGCGTCAATATCTATATTCATTGTTTTTTCCATAGATCCCAATGGAACTGTTTCAAGGATTCGTACATCATCATCATTATCAGCCGGATGAAAATCAAGAGAAAAGCGGTTCCACGGTTATCCCCGGCAATCATTGTGTTACCGGTTCGTCAGAATCGAAAATACAACTGCCTTTGAACACGGATTGAATTTCAAAAAATACAAAATAAAACTGAAAATTTCAAAAAATCCACTTTTTAATTCGCGCACTTTTGACGATTTGAAATGAATTTCCTGCATAGCAGATGCTGCCATCTGTTGAGCGAAATTTTTCGAAATATGGTTGAATCGAATTGTTCCGGTCCTAATCACATTATGGATCGAACCAAACGATTTACATCAAATTTTCAGTAATTGTTTGTTTTAGAAAGAAAAGTATAAAAAGCATTCAAGAATGCGTCTCAAGTAATTGTTTGGGTTAAGTAATTTTTAAAGCTGTGCTAAAAAACAAAATGCGAGTATTCTTTTGTTCAGCCATAATGCTGGTATTCTTTTGCCGATATCCAGTTGTGGTCCGCATCCGCAGAAATATCCAAATCAATGTTATTAGCCTGCTGGATGAACTGAATCTGCAACTAACAAATGTTTTTTGTGGTAAGAGTTTTATGAATCAAACCGTATCTATGATGATGCGCCAAGGATATTTGTTCCAGTGTACGGCCGATTACAAGGTAATCTTCTACGATGGTGAACGTGCTGAAAAATATGGTTACATATGGCTGTCGAGAGGTAAAATGATCGATTTCACCAAGATCGATCTGAATTTAAAAGATGCTTCACGACAACGTATAGAAACGCCAACAATCAATATTATTTTCGGTCATTACAATGGACATCCGACGGTCGATTTGGATATTATTTATTTGCGTGATACTAAATCCAAACGAGTTATTTCAACAAATCGTGTACCGAATGGACAAAATTATCGGTACCAATCTACGGTGTATGTTTCAGGATATCGTATTCCAATATATGGTCCAAATAATGAATATTTCGAGATTTATTTCGATTATGGTATGAAAGAATACTTGCTATATTCTCAATCAAGAAACTATGTGTTGTCCCGTGTTTGTGTGACACGATCACCATTGAAAGAGAGCGTTGGCCAGCTCAAAATCAGCGACCAAAATTGTATGCGATGCAAGCCACATGTTTATGAAGACACGCAAGAATTATTAGAACAAATCGATTATGGATTTTACAGCCAATCTGGATCGCAAATTTATTTCGTTTCCAGATTCCTTCAATTGGTGTTTACTGTGTCCAAAAAGATGTTGACCATGGATCCAACATGTAGAACTTTTTTTCTTACAATGTACAAGCGAAAACAAGATGACATTTTCCATTGTGTTTTAACTTGGAAACAATTGCTGTTGGCCATTCTACTATTTATTATGTTGATACTTTTGTGTAGATGTTTGATCTTAAGTTGCTGCCCAGGTTGTTGTAATTGCTGCTCGAAAAAAAATGTGACAACCAGAAGGATATGGATCACAGCTTCCGCCGGACCATCATCTGGTACACCGAAAAGAAGCAAAACATCATCAGCTACCCCTAAAACGAGCTCAGCAAAACCACTTAGAAAAGCAAAACCAAGTAGCAAAGCAAGACCAAGTAGCAAAGCCAAACCAAGTAGCATATCGAAACCGAGCAGTAAAGCAAAACCAAGTAGCAAAGCAAAACCGAGCAGTAAAGCAAAACCGAGTAGTAAAGCAAAACCGAGTAGTAAATCGAGACCAAGTAGTAAATGGAAACCAAGTAGCAAATGGAAACCAAGTAGCAAATCGAGACCAAGTAGCAAATCGAGACCAAGTAGCAAATCGAGACCAAGTAGCAAATCAAAACCGAGTAGTAAAGCAAAAAAGAAGAAATATGGATAAAATTATCTGTTTTATTCTCGAGGATCTGCTTTGGGACTTTCTTGCAGACGGTTTTTCGCGCGCCCTTGAATTTGAATTAAATTTTTGAAATCAGTGTCGCCATCTGGTGAGGATTCCGAATTGTCTTTGTTGAATCATTGTCAGAAATCAAGAGAATCGAATCGAATAATTGATCTTGTACGCGTTCAATCCAGAGAATTTTGCTAAAAATGGAACACAACCTTTATGAATGGGAAATCCGGATGACGAAAATTCGACAAATCGAACTTTAGTTCTGTATCTGATTGTACGTTTGTGCAACGTTCAGTCTTGGCTGAGTTTATAAAAAAAAAAAAAACAAACGCATTCGGTCGAATGTTTAGTTGTTGTTGTAAACAAAATTCAACGACTGAATTCCGTGAAAAATGGCAATCTATTATCAAAAAATGAAACCAGTTGATATTGCAAGTCGTGTCCAGAATTTAACATCATTGAAAAAATCTCTGCCCGAAAATAAATCTTTGTACAAGGAATTTCCTATGGATGCCCATGATTTTAAACCGAATCTCAAATCGGATTTAACCAAAATTTCTGCTGCGAATTCAACCACAAATTTTGCTGCGAATTCAACCGGAGCTAAGAAACCCGTCATTATTTATTATCAGTCCAATGCTAACAATCACAGAAAAGAAGAATTTAAAGAAAAAGAAAAAAGGACCAATCAAAGCTCACCAACAAACAAGTTCGATGAACATCAAATGAAAAATTTGATCGGTGTCAGACTGGAATTCGACTCCCAAGATCAAGTTGTGGTTGGGGAAATATTTTCACCAAGTAATTTTTTTCTAATCAAAGTCTGCTCAAATCAATCTGAATATGACGAGATGGAGAACGATATGAAGAAGAATTATTCGGTTGATAATCCAAACGCTGATGATAAATTGAAATTGTTGGATCATGAAACCAGATTGATCGGAAAAAATCAATTTGGCGCAACTTACTATCAAAATCGTTGGCGAAGAATCCAGGTGCAACATTCGGATCAAAGAACCAGTACTTGTTTTCTTGTTGATTTTGGTCGAATTGTTGAAATCGAAACCGAAAACATCTACAAATTGATGCCTCGTTTCAAACAATTGCCACCGAAATCCTTTCGTGCCAAACTATGGGGTTCGTTTTGATGATGTTCTTTGTTTTTTGGTTCCTAACTTTCATTAATGTTTTTTTTTATTCCCGGCAACAGGTATCGATAAACAGATTTGGTCACTTTCGGATACGGTTTTTTTCAAAAATTTGGTCGCTGATAAGAAATTGAGTATTGAATTGGATAAAGATGATGAAGCCCCTGTAATCATTGATGTTGATTATTACTATGATTGTCAACTATCTGATGAAGATGTAAACATTAGTGCTGTTATTTATGACCAAATCAATCAATAAGCCAATATAAATCCAATGATAAGAATTTCCAAAAATTTACCTCTATTTCGTTTTTTTTTGTTTATCTTAAAATAAAATTTCATTTGTTTATTTTTTGTTTATTTTTTCACTTCCCATTATTTCTGCGAAAATTTCCGTAACAACGTTTATGATTGTTTTACTGAGTTTATTTTGTTTTTCCTTTTTCCGTAGCCGATTCAACCAAGTTCACTGTTGGTGTTTCATCTTGGCATGCTTGAATTTGAGTTTTGAAAATTTGTTAATCATGTCTTTACTATTGAATTCCACTCGAATCGAACAAGCATCGATACCAAATGGTGATGGCCAATCAATGATTCCATGTTTTATCATCAAATGTATTAATCATGATAATTTGGCCCTGCAATTCAATTCTCAAGTGGTAAAGTTGTTTCTAATCAATCGATTTTTATTTTTATTTTCAAAAAATTGTCAAAAATTTTAGGCTACTTATGAAGGATTGTTGAAAAATCTGGCCAATTATTATCGTAATAGAACGGATCTAAAATTTGTTCGGAAAATCTTAGACCAAAAAGAAATCTTTAATAGTTTGTTCATTTGTCATTGGGGTGAACAGTATTTTCGTGTCAAAATCCTTGATTCTTGGTCGAACATGACGGTTGTTTTCGTTGTTGTTTGGGTAATTCCATGATTTTAATTGTGTATATCTGTCTTTCTACAGTATCTGGTCTTGCTGATTGATCTTGGTATAACTATGTTGGCTCAAGGGGATTACCTATTTTTAAATGACAATGATCAATTCTTGAGGCAACCAATTCTAGGTTTTGTGTTTGGCATCAAATTGAATATTCTAACCGAATCATTCACCAACGCTAAGCACCGCTGTATTCTCAATTATATTCTCCAAAAAACATCGACAACTTTTCAGCATTTTTTCATAAAATTCGATTTCAACAGGGAAAAAGTGTCTATTTTCTATAAAAATAATTCCAACAAAACCGTTTCCATTGATGATTTAATTCAAAAGGTTTTCGATCAAAGCGAAATCCTTGATGGAATTGGTAAAAATTTCGAAAATTATCAATTATTGGACGATAAACTGGCCGAAATTTTTGAAAATAATGACGATCTATCACCAATCAGCGGTGATGTACCACCTGAAGCATCTCCGGTTGTCTCTTCGATCAAAGCAGAAACGAATCGTGACGAAAATTTTGGGTCCAAAGAATTAGTAAAGCATGCCTTGTGGGAGGATTATTCGGGCTTGATTATGATGAAAGTAAACCAAGTCATTAATCCTCACCATTTTTATCTGAAATTCGTTTCGGATGATGATTATGAAACGCTAAAAAAGGAACTGGAAACGTTTTTCAGCATTGCAGAGAACAATATGATCGAAAATGACCCGGAAATAGGCCGAATGTACGCTGCGCAAGCTAAAAATGGTGAATTTGTTCGTGTGTTATTGTTGAACGGTCCAGATTCGGAACAACTTTACCATTGTTTTTTGGTTGACGAAGGCCGAGAGGATCATTTTGTTGGTTCGAAAATCTATTCACTAGATAAAAGCTTGAAAAGTTATCCACCAAAATCGGTTCGCGCCAAACTAGACTGTAAGTATTTTTTTTTGGACAAATTTGGCAAACTCCTCTAAAATCTCTTTTTGTTTCACTGCTATTAGTTGTAAAGCCTGCGAACGAAACGGGAGAATGGGACGCTGTATCGGTGGGTTTTTTCCACAACCAATTGTTCAATTGTATTGTGGAAATAATTCCCAATACATTCGATTCCGATTCTCATATACTCAATTGTAATGTAATGTGTAAGGATGGAAATATGGCGGAAATATTGTACAACGAAGGAATGGCAGAGATGGATATTTGATGTTTTTTTTTGAAAAAAAATAATTATTATGCTTATGATCACTAAAAAATTGTAATCCTCTAATTACAATCATTATCATTAATGTGTTGAACGATCCGATCCGGATACGATAATTTGTAACCAACTTATAGTAGATGGAATATAAATAAACGATTTTTCCCACATCTTTGCTAGTACATTTTGTTTGTTGGTTTGTTTGTTTGTTTGCCTATCATTATAATTATCCATCCAGCGTGATGGTGATCACGGTGGTCAAGCATATAATGATCTACATTTGACCAATTAAGGCCAACAAATTAACCCGAAGATTTGGCGGCGATGCGATTTTTTTTTGGTGGCTGAACAACAACACCAAAGTGGTCGATGTTGTCGATGAAAAAAATGGCCAACCAACACCAACGTCTTTGCTTAAAATGTCGATGTCGATGTCGATGATCAAGATGATGATGATGTTATTTAGTGGCCACCGCCATTTACATCGCGCAGCAACAGTAAATTTTTCTTTTTCTCTCTCTCTCTCTCTTTTCTCCACCTTCGAAAAGCGCGCTTTCCATTCGATTTCTCAAACATTTTGATTCGACTACCTTGAAGCCCTTTTTTGCAACTTTCTCTCTCGTTTTCTTGGATGGTTTATGTTCCCTTTTTTTTCAATTTTACTATCTCTCTTCCACCAAGAACAAACATACTATAGTGTAATAAAACGGCAACCTCAACAACAAACAACAACGGTGGCCAGCCGCCATCCAAGCCAACAATTTAACCATTTCGCTTCAAGACTTTTACGAACAATGTAACGTTGGTGCGTGCGTGCGTGCCAGCGAACGAACAAGCGTGGATTTCGAATTCGAATCCGAATCTTAAGACATTGGACATTGGATCAAACATTCTTATTATTACCCATCTTTTCGGTTGACGCCCGAATATTTGTGATTGGCTATTTAATGGCCCCTCTTTCAACAACCTAAAGTACCACCATGCTTGATTGTCACCAATGTCACCTTTGTCTTTAAGATGAAAAATCGTTCGTCTCCTAGTGATGTTTTCGTGCCAAGCATCAATTAATAATCTTTCCGCTGCCGGACATCACCGTGCACTGGACACTGGGCATCAACAACAGCATTATATTCGTTGTCCATAATAATAATAATGATCTTAATAATGATCATGTCATGTTGCCACCGTTCTGACAATTGGACATTTGCCTCAAAGACTTGATCTACACCAACCAGCAACAACAAGATTGAGATTGAAGAATCATCATCATCATCTAACATCAACAATTGTCCTGTATTATCTTGACCACAAAACGACTAAAACGACGACCACGATCTTGCTTTTTTCCATTTCCATTTTTTTCCTTGGCAAATCCACATTCCACTTCTTGCTGGATGATTGAAAATTACCTATATTTTGTGGTCCACACACTTGTTGATTGTGTGTGCGTCTGTGTCTGTGTCTATAATTGTGTGCGTGTGTGCAACAAGTGGCAGCTCAATTTTACCATCAACATGGATTCGGATTTGGATTTGGAGCACCTTCATAATCAAAATCCATAATTAGGCTGCTGCTGTGCGTTTGTTTGGTCCCAATGATGTTTCCAGCATTAACAGTTTTCAATCATTGGAAAGCAGCAAAGTTCCTGGCACGAGCTCGCGAAAATATTCAACGAAACGCATGTTGTTCTTGAAAATCTTCAACAAAAATATCAAAACGACTAGAAACCACGAATGAATTATTATTGAACAAAGATCCTTGAACGACTTACGAAAGCTTTCTCTCCAGACTCGCCATTGGCCACATCTCTCTGCATCTCTCTTTAGCAAATGTGTGCTCCATTCCTGTCTTGATGATTATTATTATTTCAACCATTCATTCATTTTGTTCAGTGTCCACCTGAACGAACCATCATCTTGAATGGTGTGTGCTATGTTTGCTGTGGTGCTGTGATTTCTATTAAAGTGTATGCACCTGTGTATTTGGATCCCCACTTTGCGTTCAATTGGATTCAATTTTGCCCCCCACATCCTCGAAGAGCAAGAGAGAGAGCCAGAGGATATAGGTAAGTAGACCGACACAACATTGAACATTGAATCTCTCGACCTTATTCCCTGCAGACACGCTACTAGACTTAGGGCCTAGGCTTAGGGTATCCATTCAAGAATCATTTCCCTTTTCAATTTCAAAACGATCGATCAGATCCGACGATGACTTTGGATCCGAGAATCAATCAGGATCCTAACTAAAAAAATCCACTAGCGATTTTGATTGATCAGCTAGTTGAGCTAGTTGAGCTGGATGGCGCCCACGCGTGTCTCTGCTCAAGAATGCATTGAAGTATCAAGAACGATCAAACACCGTTGACATTCATGCTCGATTGGTTTTTTGATTGAATGGATGGATGGATGGATTCCATCCAATCAAATCCTGATTCAATTCGATGAATTTGAATGGATGATCGATGGGTGTTGATGATGGAAATCAATTAAACAGAACGAACGAACTTTCGGTCGTTTGAGTTTGGTTCGATTTTCGCACTTTTTTTTCGAAGCTCCGTTGCGCTTGGCTCCTCCGTTTGTGGGAGACACAAGACAACCACAAGTGGAGAGAACGAGAGAGAGAGAGAGGATAGCAAACAAATAAAATGGCAAAGTTTTTTCTATTCGTAAATTAACTTGGCATCGTGGTTGCCATCGTGCGTGGGGAACAACGACAGCGATCAAATCCAATCAAATTCAATCGAAACAAAACAAAAACTTTGGCTAGAATAGTTGGCTTTTTTTGCTAATATTTCCAAATTTGTTTTCAACGTTTTTTTTTGGCACGATCTTTGGTTTTCGCTTCTTCTTCTCGGGAAAATAAAGATAATAACTGGCAAGCTTAGAACTAGCTAAGAAATCGTCGAGGCTAAAACACCCAAAAAGGTCCGGAAATTGTTCGTTTGTTGGCGCGAATATTTTTTTTTTGAAAGAAAAAATACAATCCTCGCCATTAGGGGGCAGCACATGCTCCAGCTCTTTTGTACAATGACACCTGTTCGCCCCACAGGTAATTGATTACAACGACAAGCAACAAGTAACAGGCAACAAGCAGGTAATTTGAAACAACAGCAAAAAAAACACGAGTAAATTAAACAACAGCAAAAAACAAACAGTAAACTGAGCATGAACAGTTGTAGATCTTGGAACACAGTATTGTGAAGCACAATTGAATTTAAGAAAATGATTTTCGTTTTCTTTCTCTCTCAAGAAAGTGTTTCAAAAATGGAATGGAATCCAGGTCAGATTGTCTCATGGAAAGCCGTGGCATCCAGCGTGACAACCAAATGGCGCCTGGATCTTACAGATTTTTTGACTGATGGACTGACTTCTGAAATTTCGGAAATCAGATTTCAGATGGTATGTTCAGCCCATAGGGATTCCATCGATACAGGATCTTGTCCTAGGTTTTCCTATGTCCCGAAACAGGGCGCCATTGATGGATGCTGGACATTGAAAAACTTGAGGATTGGCGCGATGTTATTGTTGTTGTTGTTGCTGGATGGTGTTTGGAATTCGTGTCCTTGATTGTGATTTTCCTTCCTTTGTTTTTTTGGCAATGTTTTAATGAAAAAAATTCGCTTCGTTTCGTTGTTGCTTTATTTGGATGCCAATGTTTTTGTGTGTTTGTGTGTGTTCGTGAAGGAATAAAAAACGAAAATAAATATGGACAGACAATCGGAAACATGTTTAACATTGATTCTTTTTTTGTTTTGCTGCGGAAAATCCAAATTCAATCGTTTCGATTTCGATTTTGAAAATCTGTCAAACGAAATCTGTTCCGGCAATATGCTACGCTGGTTAGCACGGGTTGTCTTGTGGCTGGATCGAACGGAACGAATCGATATCGCCATCCGGTCCTGCTCCTCTTCCAAGGTCCTGATCTCGGACGCCGGCGTCGAGGAAAACATGGTACCGGCTCCAAGCACTGTAACCTTAGCACACTGAAATAGATCCATTGAATCTTCCTAGCATATTTTGATCCGGTTTGTTGGAGACAATCGAAAAATCGCTGATCACATTGACAATAGGAAACCGTTGTTGGATGATCATTTCTTAGGCCATAGTTTTCCTCTTGCGCTGCCAGCCGGATTGGACAATGGTCATGCTCACGACAACAAATGTCCACTTGTCGTGCTGGTCCTAGATCCCAGTAATGATTGGCCACATCGCCCATACCGCACCACAATGTACCGGGAGCGATCCATTTGTGGGCCAAGTTTCCCAATTGTTCAAAGAGAGTTTCGAAAAAGTTGCCATGATCATTTTCAAAATCATCATTATTTCCGGGACAATCCGGGCAAGATTCTGGATTCTGAGCCAGCTCATCCAATGCCAATGCACGACACCATTCATTGATCATTAGCAAGCTATCATGATCTACCAGATGATATTGGAAACGATGACCACCCAGATGGGCGTTTACCAGGGTGATGTTGGACCAAAGTTGTTGGAGAAAATCACGGCCAACATGTCCACGTTTGTTCAGATCGAACAGGATACAATCAATAATATCATCTTGGTGATCATCTATCTCCAATATGGCCAAGGTTTTTTCATTTTCCAACGCCATAAACGTAGAGCCGGAAGGCAATGGAGATCTTGAATATGATCCACCGAATCTTCGGAGAAGATGGATCAATCTTCGCCGGCGGATGGCTTCCGCCGATCGATTGATTGTGGTCGGCTGGAATAGCGGTGTTGTTGGAAAATCGCCACCGTTGTTGACCACCATCAACGCATTGCAGCAGCCATTGTTTTCTCTGAGCACCGACATCATCATCATCATCATGATCACAGTCAACACCACCATCAACATTATCGATACGTTCGATGGGAAACAATGGACATTGATGATGAACGCACTAAAACAAAGGCCAATGGTGATGAAACGATGAAAGATCAATCATTGTAATCATCATCAATGTGGCCGCCGTTTGATTGGTTGGTTGATCTGGATTCCGTTCGAAATTATTATTATTATTATGTAGATCACTTCTAGTTTTTTTTTCTTGTATTTGATTGATGACGGAAACGAGACGCATGCATTGGCTAGCTGACAATGGTTCCGTTGTTGGGGCGGATCTCGTTCGGAGTGAAATTGGAATCTTTCATATATGCAAAGGAGAAATCGGGGGTTTTATCCGATGTGCGTGAGTGTGTGTGAATGTTATGTTCATTGCACCGTTTTCGGCTTGATGATGATGATGATCATCATCAACAACAACATCCTGACCATCATCTTCGTTGAGGGAAAAAAAATTGTCGTCGTCGTCGTCGTCGTCGTTGTTGTTTACTACACAACAAGTGCATCAACAAGTGATGGATTTTGTGAAACAAGAGATGCGAAAAAATCAATTCGTCATATCGTTTTCGTGTTGGTAATGTTGTTGTTGTTGTTCGATCAAATGAACTATTCGAATGTCCAAGTTTGTGGCAAAGATTGTGGAGATTTTCGTGCCAAAAGAGATCCAACGTCGGCCATTTTGTTCCCTCTCTAAATCCATTTGGAACAACAACAACAAAATGGCTTTTTCTCAGCCTCATTCTAATGGTTTAAGGCTGACCAACAACAACAACTACAACAACGATGGCAATCGGAAGATCAATCCAAACAAGATCCAACAGTTGGATGATAATAACAAGTGTTGTTGTTGTCCATTGTCCATCTTGGCGTCTTGTTTCTTTTTTTTCAATTTTCCCGCGCTTTTTTCGTTTGCTGAACGAAAAATAAAATTTGTATTTTCCCTTTCCCTTCCCACCCCCGTCGCAGAAAGATCCCGGGAAAATTGAATCCATGTTCCATCAGGGCCGCCCAAATGGATAAATTGAAAAGTACAAGATGGACACACATATTGTGAAACAACGGTGATTTTTGTAGTGGAAAAAAGCTAAATCTAAGATAAATCTTTTGTCCACGAAAACGAGACGCTTGGACTTGGATGCTTGAAAGCGAAAGCGCGCGCGATATCGAGAGAGAGAGAGAGAGCGAGAGAAAGAGAAACCTGGACATGGACATGCGAAAAAGGTCACAGACACACTTCCTTGAATTTAGTTTTTAAGTTGAAAAAGAAAGAGAGAGAGACAAGATGGCGGCCATCATTTGTACATGTGTGTAATATCAATCCAAAGATCCGAGGATTTAAAAAGATCCGAAAAAAAAGATCCGAAAAAAAAGATCCAGGATAACCGCGTACAAGATCACCTTCAATGTATGAAGCGAATGATGGTGACCGAGGATTTTTGTCCACGACCAACATTCGATTGAATCCGCCTCTATATTTGACTCTCCTATATTGAATAGCTGGTTTTAGGTGCCGGTTGGGAGGAGCTAATCATGTGTCATGTTTTAGTATTGGTTCAATGTGTGTTGATGAGAATGATGAAGCGAATGATGGTGACCGATGATTGTTCACAACCAACATTAGATTGGCTCCGCCTCTACATTCGGCTCTCCTATATTGATTGACTGGTTATAGGTGCCGATTGGGAGGCGCTAATCATTAGTCAAGTTTTAGTATGGGTTCAATGCATCGATGAGAAGTGAAGAGAAGGGAGGCGCCTAAAAAGACTTTATTGGCCAATCACATCAAATCACTGAAAACCACTGAAAACCACTTGTTGCGGTTCGTACCATGTTTAGTCAAAACGAACATATTTTTGACCATTTATTGTTCCATTAGAATCAAGTATGATTATGGTAGTTATGATTATGATTCATAATTTAGAAGAATTTTGGATGTCTTCTTTTTGGGCAATGTTGTTGTCTTTGCTTTTGGCCATCTTCAGCACCATGATGATCATCAACCACTCGACTACCATTATTATTGTTATTTGATAATACAAAAATCACGACCCCGAAGATGTGTGTGTGCGTGTACGATGACATCATACACACTTCTGGCCATTTTCGGTGACACAAACAATGGCTGAAGGGGAAAAAACTAGAAATTAACGAAGAACACCGGCCACCGAACAGCGCGATTCGAGGACACCGAGAAAAGATCTGCCCGAAACAAGGCAACAAACAAAGAACACACTTCCAAATTAGGTATTCTGTTTTTGGCCGATGATGTTATTCGGTGCACTTGTTGCTTGCTTTCCACTTGTTGCTCGCTTACCAAATCAACCAACCATGGATTCCTGGGAGCGAAGACATCATCATCGTCATCGTCTTTGTCATTTTGCTCATCATCATCAGCATCTTCGTCGTCTCCTTACCACGAAGGTGGTTGAATTTCTGCTCCATCTCTCTTGGATCTTGGATGATCATTGATCGGATCCTATTGGTTGATTGATTGATTGATTGATCGATTGGGGTTTGATTGGAAATGTCATTGGATTGTGGATGTTTCAAACATCCCCTTTTTTATTGTTTCCTTTCGAATTAAGCATCTTTCATGATCGTCCATGATTGCTTTATTTAGTAACACACACCAATCATGGTTATGGTTGAGCGGATTCCATCCAACAAATATACAACATTTTGTACAATGACAAAATCGCTGTTTTTCTGCTTCAGCGATGTTGGTGGCGATGTACATCATCATCATCATCATCATTACCATTTTGTTGTTCTTAAGCAAGGATTTTGTGGGGGTGTTGTTCGTGGGCAAGCAGCGGGCACCAAAAAGCATCTTCTCACTCCCTTCTTGTGTATCTATGTATCCAAAATATTCTAGCTTAATTTTGATGGCCAATTATCATCCACAACGGTCGGTGGTGGTGGTGGTTTTTTTGGGGATGCAAAGCATTTCGCCAGTGTCGCCCAGAAACAGATACTGGTCGTGGTGGTGGCTTCCAAACAAACAAAATTATGCCTTAATTTGGATTATTATCATCATCATCATTATTATTAACCATTGTACGTGTTGTTTCGTTTGTTAGCTTACCACGAGCGTTGTTCTGCATCCCTTTTTTTTAATCATTCCAATCATAATAATGATGATGATGATGATGATGATCAAATGGCTAAATCTAGCCAGCCAAGGAAAAATTGTCCAAAGTATCTTTCGGTGTGTGTGTTTGTCGTGTCTCTTCTTATTGTCCGTTTCTGTTCTTCTCATCAGTCTTCATAATGTCTCCTTCTTCAGGATTGTTATGATGATGATGGTGGAAATAATTCAATTTTCCAAACACGCCAACATCCATGGCATCCATCTAGCTTAGACGTGTTTGCACACGCATACCATCAAGATGTTCCAAAGAAGTTTGCTCGAACTTCTTCTTCTTCTTCTTGGATGATGATCCACATTCCATTCTTTTCTGTGAAACTTGAATGTTTGATTATTGTGGTTTGATTTTGTTGTTGTTGTTTCATTTCGTTGACCAGATGTGATCCGTGCCAGTATTATCGTATTGTTTGATCCACACCGAATCCGCCAAGTTTCCGGATGTTTACTGCCATTGGATTCTTTGAAGTTTTTGTCGCGTTTCGTTCGTCCCGAGAATCTTCACCAAAATGAATTTTTCATCAACGATTTTACCATCATCATCATCACCATCACCATCATCATTATTTTTACAATCTAACACATCCGGTGATTTACATCCACATCTGCGGCCGAAGAGGCCCTCATCATCATCATCATCATCAGTATCATCGAACATCTTGTCATGCATAAATCTGGTCTCCATGCTTTCAGTGTTAATCAATCTAGTCTTCTGTTTCCTGTTGATGGCTGTTGTTGTTGATGGCCAAAAAACCGAAAGAATCATCGAATCACACCATCAACATCCGGTGGTGGTGGTGGATTCTTCCAATAGACCAAGGTTCCGTAATGGAACTTTATTCCAATTTGGTGGCGGTGGTGGTGGTGGTGGTAGTGGTCGTTTTCGAACATCATCACAGCAACAAGTAACATCTTTGGATCAATTTGGAAATAGAATCATCACCAACAACAATGATAATAACTTTGTCCCTGGTGCAGTGATCCATGTTAGCAATCGAGTCAACGTACTGGATACTGATAGTAATGTCGGTGATGGTGATCGAACTCTAACCGATAATTCGTGGATCCATCGTGAGGATTCTTCGGCGGCCATTCAACGAATACCTTCTTCTGGTCATCAGTCACGTCCCGATGTTATCCGCTATAAAGTGATCAAATTGGATGGTGGACCAAATCGAACCATTGTTGCGGGTGACCAACGTTTCAGCCATAGAACCAATCTGGATGCCTATCATAGAGCAGCGGCTGGTTTGGATGACTTTGTCGATGATTCTGGCCGCCATGGTTCGCATTCCGATGGCGGCGGTGGGATAATTTTGGAAGAATTTGGACGTGCCAGTAGCACTGCTTCGGAGGGCGGTGGTGGTGGCGGTCATCGAAACCATGTGGATATTTCACATGACCGTTTCGAAACAGGATCTATTGGTGCCGGTGGTGTCAGTGGTGGCCAAGGATCATTGACGGGTCATCAGAATCGTGTTATTGTGGGTCCCGTCAATCGAACGCTGATTCGCGCCGGTGGACTTGGTGGTCATGGTCATCAGAACCGAATCATCGTAGGCCCGTTGAATCGAACATTTATTCACGATGGACCTGGTGGTCAAAAAATTCATTCTATTCATCGAGATCGAATCATCAATGTTGTGCCCATAAATCGAACCACCATTAGCCATCATCCAGGTTCTGCTTTGGGCCATCAAGATCATGTGTTTGTTGCCCGGCCATTGAATCGTACTCTGATCCATGATTCTGGTTCAGGAGCCACTTATCTTAGAGCTGATGGAGGCAATCGAACTTTTGTCCATTCTGGTGGCGGCCAACAAGATCATCGAACCAATGTTGTTGGTGCCATCAATCGGACCAGTTTGATTCACACTGGTTCAGGACTTCAAAATCAAAGTGTTTTCTATCATCATCATGTGGACTCTGGATTGAATCGAACATCTTACATTCAACCTGGATCAACAGTTGGCCATGGATCGGGTGGATCGAGCCATTCTGCTGCCATCAATCAAACCTTTCCAATTCATTCTGGTGGATATCAAAATCGAACCACTGTTGGCGGATTAAATCGTACCCAAATTCAATCTGGATCCATCGCCGGTTCGGTGGTGAATGCCGCCAACAACCTGGCAGCGATCGGCGATCGGACAATCAATTTGAACAATCGACAACGTTTTGATGGTGCCATAGATCGATCTCGACCAGTAGCAGGCTTGGGCACTGCAGTCGAATATGACACCAGAGATCGGGTAGCTGTGGGCTCTGGTGGAACAAGAACTCAAGCAGAAACGGAACGTGAAAGCGTTGCTCCGGGAACTCGTTTGGCCAACATTCGTGTCGGCCCGGCAGGTACTTCCGGTCAAGCTGTTCAACTGTCTCAATTGGACAATGTGGACGTTGAAGCCATCAACAAGGCGAGAATTTTTGCCGATCATGCCAACGAAGAACAAGCTAAGAAACATGCACAAAATGTGGTACGGTTGGCGGCCACTGATCAACTAGAATCGGAGATCATCACTAATAAGACCCGAGGTTAGTTGATGTTTAAAGTTATTTCTTGTTGTTCAGGATCCTTTTCCACGAAATCCTCTTTTTTTTGGGCGCGATCATTTAGATGGGAAAAATAATTAATCAACCAGCCATAAGCATAAAGACAAAGTGTACTCTTCCTTGATCCGAAGCAAAAAGCGAAAGGTGGAATACTTAAGTTCCGCCAACAAACAAAAATTATCCAACACTGCACGCGTGAATTTAGTTTATTTTCGGCGGGAAATCTCTTTTCCAGCATTTTGATCCATTTTAAAGATAAAATTTAATGCATAGAAACACGGCGCGCGCCAAAAAAACTATCCGACCAACACAAAGAGAATAATTATCCAAATCTAATTACAACAGGAGCGACTTTAGACAGGTATGGCGCAAAGGCTCAGGCTGGAGCAGAAAGAGCTCGAGCTAGGAGTGTTACCTGGCCGTTGTAACTCGATCTCCAAGCGCTCCAAAATGATAATCGGCCATCCTTGGACAATGGCCAAGATGATATCCAATTCATCATTTTTATCTTCTAGAGTTTTTCGGATTGTTTCAATCCTTGGAATGCACTAGAACATAGATGCTTGGCGCCAAATGATTAATGATTGTGGAGCCTAGTCGCTCTTTTTCTCCCTCTCACACCTTGTGAGGAGATATGCCGGATTCGGATGCGATCAGATTTTGTTGGTTGATTGATTGATTGATTGATTGATTGATTGGTCAATTTTTATTTCCCCCCCATTTTGTTGCAATCAGCTTACCTGTCCTGTGAAAGCGGTGAAATGATCGTGAAAATCAATTTCACCGAACCATTTCGTGGTGTTGGCTATGCTGATTATGATCGCTCAAGTCCGTGCAAGTTCTATGGAGATGGTGGAAAGTATTATGAAATGAGAATACCATTGAAAGGTTGCGGAACCAAACAGGTCAGTCGAGCGGCAAGGTTTCAAATTTTTTGGTTTCAGGTTTCATTCTTGTTTCTTGGATCTCGGTAATTCACAGGAAGCGCCACGGATATTCATCAACAACATAATCCTAAGATTTCATCGATCATTGGAGTTGGAAGAGGATGAGATCAAGACCATTATCTGCCGATATCCACCTCCATTGGCTCCGCCTCCGCCTCTTATAGCCGCACCAATGTGAGTATTAGATTTGGTTCCGATTTCAGATTACCACATTGATTCCCGCTTATCTTGGATAGCTTGGAACAGCCACCTGTAGCGGCTCCTTTCATTCCGGCCAAACTATCCGAATTGGAATTGTTGCTAATAGTGTCTGCATTGCTATTTTTAACCCTTTTGCTGTTGGGCATCGGTATTGGTTACTATTGTTTGAAAAAACGTAAAGTTAAAGTTGTTCGAAAATTTGTTCCACCCGCCGAAATACCCTACTTTCCTCCGCCATCAATATCTTCCGAAGAACATTCGATCATTTCGGAACAATCGGTGGTTCAACGAGATGATTATCAATTTCAGAACATGGGCTACATACCGGAAGCTAAATTGTCCTATTTGGATGATATGTTCTATCATGATCAAGACATGATAGATGATGATGTTATGTTGACCCAGCAAAACTATATGGTACCGGCGGTATCACAGTTTCAAACGAAAAAATTCGATGATCGTTTTGTAACGCAAGCATCGGAGACAGACATTGATACGGATTTCGAAGTGGATCGGTTGATCGTGCCACGAAAGCCTAAAATCACCAAATTGATCACTGAAGATTATTTCCTAACACCGAAGACCACCACCGAGATTGTGGACGAGATCACCACTCATCGTGTGGTGGTTCCGCCTAAAAAAACGTTAACCACCAAACGTTTGGATGATACGTTCATAACGCCCAAAAAGGAAACAGAAGTTGACGATTTGGTCAGCAAACAAAAGGTGTTTGGCCCACCAAAATTGACCACGAAAAAGGTGGACGATCTGTATGGGCATTCGGAAAGCGAAACCGAGGTCATCGATGACCAAACCAAACATCGAGTTTTTGCACCTAAACCAAAACCACCATCCACCATCAAGGAACAGGATGATTATTTCCGTACCGATATCTACGAAATTGATGAGGTGATTGATGATGTTCGAGAAACTGAAATCCATCCAAAAGTGATATCACCACCACCACCACCAACCACACGTATCGTGCAGACCACTGAGGATGATGAGATCGTAATGCATAGCAAAGATGTTGAAGAGGTTTTGGTGGATGAGACCACCACCAAATATCACCACCATCCAGGACCAGGCACAGTCCTGCAGCCTAAACCAAAGATAACCGTGCAAAATATTGATGATTTTTATGTGACCAACATAACCGAAACCGAAACCAATGAACAGATCACCAAGATTGGCCGATCGATGCCTAATCTAACGCTACAAGTGGATTTCGAAGAACAAGAACAACTGGAACAAGAAGAAACAACCAGAACATCTCATTTGACCGGATTCGATGTGAAGATGCGTACCATTCCAAGGAAGAAAGCTCCAACTACCACATCGACATCGTATACAACAACATCAGAAAAGATCACTTCGAGCACGACGAAAATTGACGAAGTTCTTAAGGTGTTGGAGAATCCGCCTAGAGAGAAATTGACCGGCTTGGATGAACATTTCATGTTGCCCACACGGAATCGTTTCCGGCAAGTGATCATAACGGACGAAACCTTCCGTAGTTTGATATTGGAATCCACCACCATTGAGGAATACGTGGAAAAGATTCAAATGAATCCAAGCTATGGACCGTTGTTTGAACCGCCCACTTGGAATGTGATCTTCAGGCTGCTCAATTTGCCCGAAGTCCAAAGCCCGAGGAAACCTCGAGGCAGATATTCGGATACCTATCGGTATGGTTACTTAGTCTAGAAGTTGGACAAAAAGTTTTTTAACATAATCCTTTCCCGCTTTTTAGATCCGGTGTTTCAGCGCACGAAGTTCGTTCAGTCACCGAAGAGGATGTTACGTTTACCCGCAGCCGCTTGAGTGGGTCTCACTATGTACCATTACCGGATTATCCGATGGATGATGATGAACCATCGCCACGAATGTCAACCAAAGATAAACCGCCAGGCCCTACTCATCCGCATTGGGCTTCTTGGCTACCGGATCCACGACATTATGAACGTCATTCGCCCGAATTCTCTCCGATCACACCAGCATTTGGAGCCACACGTTACGGACCAAGCGTAAGGCGACGAACATCACCAACATCACCACCATCATCTCGATCGTCTGGAGTTTTCGGTCCAAGAAGATTGGAAAATCCTTACACTAGCATGGACTCACCATCCGTCAGTCGGCGTAGGATATTCGATTACGATATAAGACCTTATTCGCCTGATTTGGACGCGCTAAGCTTAGAACCAAGTCAAACATATTTGGCTTACAGTGGTTCGATTCGGCACAAGAAGAATCAACAACAGGTGGTTGAACGCGAAGAACGTGAAGAAATCAAATCCACCACCGAGACCAATATCTATGATTGGAAACGTTGGGCCAGCTAAGCTGAGTTTTACCCTCCTCTGGCCAAAAATAACCCATGATATTTTTTAACCCTTTTTTTATTTCTTTATTTTCTCCGGATCCTTAAATGTTGGATCCTTTCCTTCATGAAATTATAGGCAGCTATATTCTCTTCTAATTTGATGTTATATTTTATTTATTATTTATAGGTCAAGATAATCATTCACAATTTTCTTCGATTAATGCTTTTAAATTAAATTAATGGAAATTTAAAAAATTTTGAATGACCAAAAAACGAAATACTAGCGTTGCCATCTGGTGGTCAAAAAATAAACTAAATTAAATACGAGCTCTGATCACCAAGTGGCAGCACTGAGTTCGATTCGTCTGGGTCTGGTGCAATTTCCACTATGAATCAATTCGTTCGAAACCAATGCTTTGTCCATTCGCACGTTGGCTCTCGTTCTGGACGGTCGTTCATTCCCACACTGGCTCTCGTCCTGGATGGTTGTTTTGCATGTCTTCGCGGTAAGTTATTCTTATTTTTTTTATTATTTTTCGTTTATTTTAAATCTAGCTTACATAGCTAAAGCTGAAAGACCCTAGATAGCCTTAATCCAGATAGTTATTGACTAATCTACTTTTTTGCTTTGCTCTATTCCCATGAAAATCATATTCGGTTTTTCCGGGGCACATCATTCTTCCACAAAATTCAAACATAGATTGAAGTCTTTATGGTGGTCATACGTGGGGACCACACCTGGTCAGTTTGAAGCCCGGGAGTTCAAAGATTTTCGTCAAAATCATGGTATCCGCTTATGGTATCACAGCCTAAAATCATCAATTCATTGGCTTGGTGGGAAAGGTTTAATCGGACAATTTAGGAGCTATTGAAGTCATAAGTGGTCGAAAATCGGGAAGATTGGGAAAGTGAACTCAACATCAGTGTTACCATCCATTGGCAAAAGGGAAAATTGTCGGCAGATGGCAGCACGGAGGTTGGTTTTATATTTGACTCAACAGGTGGCAGCAGAAAATGCAATGCAGTGAAGCCAACTTTCAATGGTTGGTTTCAGATTTGATTCAACAGGTGGCAGCCCCCTGAAGTTGGTTGGTTTCAGTTTTGATTCAACAGGTGGCAGCCCCCTGAAGTTGGTTGGTTTCAGATTTGATTCAACAGGTGGCAGCCCCCTGAAGTTGGTTGGTTTCAGATTTGATTCAACAGGTGGCAGCCCCCTTTGGTTGGTTTCAGTTTTGAATCAACAGGTGGCAGCCCCCTTTGGTTGGTTTCAGATTTGAATCAACAGGTGACAGTCCCCTTTGGTTGGTTTCAGATTTGAATCAACAGGTGACAGTCCCCTTTGGTTGGTTTCAGATTTGAATCA
>JAOZJS010000474.1:0-32373 GCA_025882695.1 Amerodectes protonotaria | reverse complement strand
AAAACGTTAAAATTATCAGCCAGAACAAGAAAAAACCAAAACAAAATCAAACACACCATCACCTCTACCATGATGAATTTGGAGAATCCTCTTGAATCCTCTGATCAAGATCCTGTTTGATGGCTTGATGGCCCGGATGGTCCTCCAAGGTTCTAATTGGACCAGGATCCAGGAGTGGATCCATTGGTCGGGATGATTGGTCGATGTCTACGAAAATCGATGGCCAACATTCAGATCAGGACGAGGATTCAAAATGTGTGGTTGTGATGTTAAGTTGGATGTGGATGTGTGTAAGTGTGGACATTTGTGGTAATAATGATGATCATGATGACACTGGTGGTTGGTATTTTGATGAGAGTTGATGGTGGTAAGTGTGTGTTGATATTACAACATGGCCAGAAAAATCATAAATTTTTTCTATTTAAAAATATGATTTGGATTTGGATTGGCGCAATTTGATGGCGGTGACATTGACAATGTAAACCACAAAATTACAATATCAACAACCGACCAACAACCGACAACCAACAACAACCATGATCACTTGTCAAATGAAGACATCGTACACCACCACCACCACACTGAGATACAGCGAGAGAGAGAGAGAGAGACAATGAGCGAGAATCTTCTAGATTCTAATTGGATTCGTGATGATCGCCTCGAACAACAACAACAACAACAACAACAATGACATTGGATGTGGCTGTTTAAGATCAACACACACCGAAACCGACACACACTGGAATACCAAGTGTTAGAATGTTGTGGTGCAAAATAATAATATTTCTCATCACCCAAAACCATCCGCTTGGATACCAATGGATAGACCGGAAATCAATCAATGATTTCCGATGATTTTGATGAAATGACATCAAATGTCTCGATGACACGAGGTGTTCCATTTGGGAACATTTTACGCCGCACACGAATATCCGAAGAAGAGAACAAGAAAACAACAAAAACATTGCGTTTTGGCCACCACCATCATTATTGTACGCACGGATACAACACAACCAGCACCAGATCACACCGCTTCGGTGCGAGTTTTGTTCGGAGTATGTGCATACACGGCGCGGGAGCCATGGTGGATTGTTCGCTTTTGTTCGCTTGCCACCACCAAGCCAAGCCACCATCAATGGGGATCCAAAGGCGATGGCGTCTTCAGCCAGCCAACCAACCAGCCAAACAAAAAGCGCTTCTCCAAGGAAGACGATGGCGCCGGGTGGAAAGTAAACACACACACACGCACACACAATGGAAACCATGGTTGGTTGGCTGGTTGATGGTGTGTTGTTGTTGTTGCATGTGCATGGTTCGGGTCTATACACACACACTCACAGAGCGACACACACGTTAACCACTCTTGATGGCAGCGCAATATAATGATGATGATCACACGATGATCAAGAGGATTTCTTCAGGACCAAGCAAGAAGCAGCGAAGACGCAAAGACACGAATACGAATACGACGAAGAAGAAGAAGCGCGCACTTTCAAAATAAAGGCTTGTCCCTTCGTGCTTCGAGAAGATTCGACAACAACAACAAGAATCAAGACAAGAAGAAGAAGAAGTTGAAGCTGATGAAACACACGAATATTCGGTGTGATTCAAACCAAAACCAAGACGAAGACGAAGACGAAGACCAACATCGACAGCGACAACATCGACAACAAGAGTTAAGAATGATGATGATGGTTACCAAAGAATACTTGGTGGCAGCAGTATGATGATAATGTTGATGTTGATGTCGATGGTTGGTTGGTTGGCTCGATGGATGGCTGGCTCGATGTCCAAGAATGTTGGCTGGTTGGTTGGCTTGAGAGCGAGAGTACAGAGAGTGAGAGTAGATGGTAGAGAGTATGGTAGAGTGGTACCACCACCACTCTTCTATCCTTTCGCCTTCTTGTGTGATTCCTTTTGTGTGTGTGTGTAAACCAGATCTTGTCGCCTGTCGCCTGACGCCTTTTTAAAAAAAAACGAACGAACGCTTTCTGGATAGTTTGGATACCAAAAATGCTTTTGTTGAATTGATGATGGTAGTCGTACACCGCGATTACATATATTGCATGTATTATATATTGCATGTATTATATATGATGTGATGCAAGTATTGTTGTGTTGTGTAATACCATCCAAAAGCTGGTCCAATAATACCACACCACACGATATATCTCGCATATCCTCTCACTCTCACTACGTCGTAGTTTTTCGCTTGTAGAGTTTCTCGCGAAACCAACCAGCCAACCAACATCTTCGTCTTCGTTGTCTTCTTCGTTTGGCGTTGTACCAGGCGTTATACCACCGTACCACCACCACGAGGGGAGGAAGGGGAGGAAATACACTTGGATACTTTCGATCATTTCGTCTTCGTCTTTGGATTCGGATTCGAACAAACTCTCAGTTTCTCTGGTCGTATCCGAAAAAGGGCTTGATGGTGGTACTACTGGTGGTGGTGACATCGAAATGTAAATGTAAAAAGAAAATGATCATGATTATGATCATGTTGTACCACTGTACCACTGATCATGGACATGGTTACATGATGATGGTGGATTTTGCTTGGAGCCAGTGTTGGCTCCCTGGCTGGCTGTAATTTGAATGCCAAACTACCAGGCTTGCCCTGCCTACTGCATTTGTACAGGCGCGCGCGCGTGTACAAATGCAAAAAATCCTCCAATCAAATCACCAACCACGAAACGACGAGGACAACAACATCTACATCTTTTTTATTACGTAAGATAAAGCCACACACACACAAGCTAGCATGGAAGCTATTGCGCCTTTTGATTGGTTGGTTGGTTAATAATCAATTGATACTATTGCTTGTTGTCGTGCTTGTGCTTTTGGGGGTTGGCGCGAAAAACAAAAAAGTGCTTCGCAAAAGCCGAGGAACACGCAAATGAGCAAGGGGGCAGTCTACCAACGTTGCGCGATGCGCTATTAATCGTGTGGGGATTGGTCCAAGCGAGACTTGAGAGAGATGAACAATGAAAGTAAAAGGGAAAGCGAGAGAGAGAGAGAGACAGTGGGAAGGGCCAATGTCTTACACCTCATCATCATGATGGCCATAGCGCGAACACTATAATGAAGGCTATAATGAAGGCCTTCCCCTTTACTTATTTCGTTTTGGTTTTGCTTGGTTTATATTCAGTAAGTAGTTGCAAAGTAGTTGCAAGGTGTAAAACTGAAAAATTCAAACTTTTTTTTCGTTTTGTAGTGGGTTGTTAGCCCGAATTGTGCGAGCATATTTTAGACACACACACACAATCCTTTGAATCCTTCGAACATATTGTATTCAATCGGTGGTCTAACCCGGGCGAGAGAGGGAGAGAGAGCGAGAACATTGTCCATTGTCCAAAGACAGCCGAGACATTGACAAGATTGATTACTCCAAACCATTCCACCAAACCATTCTATTTCGAAGCTTGAAATTCGTGAAGAATTGTTCAAACGAAGAAGAAGAAGAAAGTTCATTACCTTAGCCAAACAACAAAATGCTTGATTGAAATTGCACGAGAAATGCAACGAAAGAAGCTTCTTCTTCTTCTTCGAAGAAAATGGCGTGAATATCGTTTCGCATCTTTTTCTTCTTGTTGTTATGGTCGTTGTTGTCTAGTCGTGTTTTCGGGTTGGTTGATTGGTCGGACGGTTGGCTGCTCGAAAGCGAAAGGGATAAACTTAAATAATAAACTGAAATAATAATGATTCAACAACAAAAGGATTAAGCCGAACAACGCTCATCATCATCATCGCTCAAGAAGAAGATGCTGGAATGTCCGAAACGAAAGCTGGACAAGCACCATGAGGGGGTTCGCGTGTGTGCGAATAATGCAAGATGCTGGATGTTGACCTTTTTTGATTCTTCGTCTTCTTGGAAGCGAAAATGTTGGCAAACCACTATTATCGTCGACCATCACCACCATCAACATCGACATTAACATCGAAAGTGATGTGTCTATGATTGGTCAATGGAATGATAGGGTTGGCGATACAACACACCAACAACTTGAAGAGCTTTTTGATTTGAAGATTCATTCAAGCCATTGAATCATTAACAACGATGTTGTTATATAAGAGGCGAACAACAGGTAGGCTTCAACTTCAGCATCTTCTTCTTCTTCTTGGTCGTGGTCGTCGTCGTCGAAGGAGAGAGAGAGAGAGAGAGTGATGTTGAAGGTCGCCCGGCGTTGGTGCACACACACGCCAGAATGCGGCGTTGGTAACAACAATAATCAACCACCACACACACACACACACACCAATTGACCAATCCAGACATGGTAGTGCGAAAGGATTGTTCTCGCGACTCGTCTTGTTGGCACTGATGGTGGAAAGTCGTCGATGTTCGGATGTTGAAGAATCGCGAAATTACCATTTTGGACACCACCACCAGCAGCAGCCAGCAGAATGGCTATTAGGCTTGTCCTTGAAACAAGAAAATGTGAGCGCTCTAGCTACATGTTTGAATTCGTCTACAATGTTCTTTTAGAAGCATTTTTTGATTCTCCAACCTGACGGCGACCACCAGTGCTTCAGGCTTGATGAAGCCAGAACAATTCATAATGAAAATGCTGGAAGACACACACGATCCCGGCAGATGTGTCCAGCCAACCAATCACCGCACACATACTGGTGGACACAATGGTAGACAAGACACAATGATAATCCATGAGATGATCATTATGATGATGATGACGATCATCATCTTGTGGAACCTCAAGTCGTTCAAGTATGAGTGTCGCGCACACACCTCTACTTTCACCTTCAGGGTTAACACACCAACAATCATTTTGATTGGTTGGTTGGTGGGAGGGGCGTCGAAATTCGAAATTAGTCGAATCGTTCGATTTCGAAACAAGATTCGATTTGACCAACACACACACACACCGTTTTGTTCATCATCGATTTGATTATTTTCATCGTGTCCAGAATTACAAGATTGCAACAGTGTTTACCTTTACCTTTACCTGTGTGTGTGTGTGTGCTGGATGAAAAGCATGTAAATTGAGCTAAATGGAAACACACACACACACTAAACCAGAATGATGATGATGATGATGATGATGATGATGTTTCGGTGGCTTCAAGCCATTTTTGTTTCTAATATTTCATTTTATTATATAACAGACAATATAATAATCATCATCACCATCATCAACAGTTTGCCTTGAAAATATCAGGTTTTCAAAAGGGATTCTTTGAAACGACCAGGCGATGGCGATGATGTGATATGTGTTTGATGGCAACCAATCAGAGATGATGCTGATGGCTTGGTGCTGCCATTCGCCATTGCTTATGCAAGCGAAAAAAAAACCACCAATATTATTGGTCGAATGTCGAAAAGCGGGTGTGTGTGTGTGTAAATGATTACATTCTACCATTATTATCATTATTATTATTACATAATCGTGCGTGGTAACCAACCAAGGTGGCAGAGACAGGACAAGACAAGAGTTGGATGAAATTCAATTCTACACACTCGTGTACTCGTCACACACACATGTTGATCGCGTAGGCTGAGGAGAGGGGGTGGCGCCCATTTTCCAATTCAATTGTGAATCCAAATGATGATGATGATGATAATCATCCATTGTGTGTTGGATGGATGGGCGGAGCTGTTGGAAATCAAAGTTAGTGAACTTACCATATTAATTCGAATTATTCCGAAATTCGTGGAAGAGAGGGGATTAGGTTGCACGTTCGTCGACGGCAAGATTGACCATGGCGGGAATGTCACTTCGATGCTACTTGTTATCTCGTTGATTAATTGTTGATCAAATTGTAATTAATCATAATTTTGTTGGACATTGATTTTCAAAATAAAGATAAATAAAGATAAACCTCGGAAAGCGACGAAGCGGAGAGGGAAATCGTTCGAATTCTGGAAATTTCGAACGAAACAAAAAAATCTTCCCAGAAACCTTTTCACAATTTTCTTAGGGAAAGTTCCCGGGAAAACTGGCAGCATGGCTAAAAAAATTGTTGGCCTCCTGCTGCATGCATGCATGGTTGGTGGATTGATTTGGTGTCCAAGAATGATTTGTTTTTCGCTGTGATAAGATGAACAATGAATCCAAATGTTTTGGCCTTTTTGGTCTTGATGGTGGTAATGATGATCACCATCAATCCAAGGAAGCAGGAGAGATAATTGACGATGATGATTATGAACCCAGCTTGATTCCGGATTCGATGCCCACTCATGGAACTTTGACCGAAAATTTTGTGGCAGAATTGGATCTGAAACAAAAAAGAAAAAACCAAAAACATTGTTCCACTTGTCATGTTAATCCTTGTAAATATACTTGTCCAAGATGCGGGATCAAGACATGTTCGGCAAAGTGTTCCAATCAACATAAAAAAGAATTCGAATGTTCTGGGATTCGAGATCAGCTTTCATTTGTACCGTTGAAACATTATTCGCAGAATGATTTCAATTCAGGTGATCACTTGTCATAAGTTTGTCATAAGATTCTGATTCTGAATTTATCCCCGAACAGATTATAGCTTTCTGGAGAAGGGTGGTGAAATCATCAAGGATTCGGATCGAATTTTGAAGAACAATCCTAAAAAGGATCTATCTAATGTGAGTTGTTTGAGCTATAATAATCGTTAAATTAACCCATATTGTTTATTGTTCTTGAATAGTGGACAATTCGATTCATGCAAGAATGCCAAAAGCGAAGGATCAATTATAAAAAAATGCCTTTGGTTTTTCAACGAGCCAAATCAAATCGATCGATATTTTTGTACAAAGAAAAGTCCATCTATTGGGACATTGAATTCATATTTCCACATTGTAAATTGCTGAAACAAGAACATCAACTTCATCAGCCAACCAATGAAGACGAATCAAACCATTCCATGAATGATGATGAATACAAATCCGTTCGATTCAAACGAAACAGAATTTGCGAAAATCGAAAATTATCCGAGATCATCGAAGAAATTGTTGTAACTAAACAATGGATCAATGATCTTGAAGATGGAAAATTCGAAGTTGAACATGTGGATTTCAGTCCATACAAAAATTCTGAACTGATGGTGCTGCTAAAATGTGATTCCGGAGATCAATACAAGCCACTAGTACAAGAATGGTCAATACGGCGAAACCTTGAAGATCAGAATATAATTGAATTTCCAACCATCGTGGTTATATTGAAGTGTTTCGCCGTAAATTATTCGATTGTTGAAAACATCAAGTAACAAAAGTTCCTACGTGATTCCACCAAAAAAAACCAAGTGCGTCAGCCGGGAGTCGATCCCGGATCTACCGCTTGGAAGGCGGCAATGCTAACCGTTACACCACTGACGCTTCGATTGATAACGTGTGGTTGGATACCATCAGATTCAAGGATAAATCTTATCTTGACACACACTTGACATCAAGGTTTCACAGATTTGCAACAAAAAAAAATGAAGAAGCCATTTGATTTAATCAAACAAACAAATTTTATTTTATTACCATGATCATTATAACATTGTTGATTGATTGTTGACAAACATCTTAATAAAATCATTTACAAAGCAAAATAATTATTAAACGATTAACGAGTATGTTACCACCTGAAAAATCAAAACACAAAACAAAAAAAAACGGAATCTATTCTGATTAGCTAAAAACAAGGTACTTATTGATGACAACGATCTCGATATGCTCGCAATTGTTGTACGGTCAATTCTTTCCGGCAAAATGGGCAATTATTTTCGATTTGTAGCCAACGGATCAGACATTTGTCATGGTAAATGTGGCCACATGGTAAACTATCCATTGGTGGTTTTAAATCTTCCAAACAAATCATACAATTCTCGAACGGTTTGGTTGGTACCGAACGGCCTCGATTGGAAGAAGAAGCAGATGCGTGGGGCGTATTTTGTTCGTCCGATGAAAGCCAATTAACCAACAACGCTCCGCCAACTCCGATACCGATTCCAGCGAACAATTTCCATAATCCCGAATCACTTTTATTGGAATTATTGGTTGCTTCTTGTCGAGTTCTTGAACTCATGTTGTTTTGTTTTTCTTTGTTTTGGTTTTGGTGATGATCTCAGCTGCTTTGTGTGTGCTTTGTGCCAGGTTTGACAAAAGTGAGCGTTGTTTTATGGGGCTATTTTTCCCAAAAAAAATTCCATCACTATTTAGACAGCAATAGCTCGGAATTTCAGCGCCGAAAGTTTTGGAAAAATTTCAATTTTTCAAGTCAACATATCATCGCAAAATGGCAACCACCTCACGTCAACAACTTCGTTTAACAGATGTGAACAATTTGTTTCGACAACATTTTCTTCAAAATCAATGCGTTGCAAGAACAAAATTGGCCATTTTAATCGAAAGTAAGTTTGTAAATATGATAATGTTTTGTTCCAAAACTGCTCAATGTTTTTTCGATTTTGTCAATCATCAGCTTATCGTAAAAAATCATCATCAAGATTGGATTTGAATTTAGATTCGCTAATCGAAGAATCCAACAAAATATTCCGTAATTATGGTTTCAGTATTAAAATGATGAAAGATTTGGACACAGGCGAAATGTATAACATTTTGATCAATGAAATAATTGATTCGCTCACAAACCAACATATTTGGTCACAACATGAGAATAATCTCTATTATTCTTTGGTTAAAGAAATCATCGATAATTTGTTTGAAAACATGGCCAATCACATTGAAGGAGATCTGGAAGAGCAGCTTTCAATCAAAATGACCCAAGCGGTGAATTTGAGCCGTGGAGCAAAAATCTCGATGACAATGGGCGAAAAAATCATTAAAAATTGGATCAATGAACATTGGTTCAAGTTGACCGAATCGAATAAAATCACTCTCGGTGTTCGAACATTGGCTCAGAAAAGCAGCTATCTTACGGAAAACCATGGCCTTGTCTCTTGCAACCTTTGCAATCTGATTTGTTTGAATGGCTATAAATGTTCTAAATGTGACATTGTTTTTCATGAGTATTGTTCGGCACCAAACCAACACTGTTCCAATTGCAATTCACCAATGTTGTTGGTGGACAGAATTGTCAATTTTGATGTTTGAAAATGAACAAATTTTCCAAATTTGGTTGAAGTAAAAAAATTTGTATATTTTTCTTATGATAATAATAATAATTTTAAAAAAAAGATTCATCGGAAAAACAATCAATGCCATGCAATCAATTGGTTGTAAATTAGTTGGTGGTTTTTTTCAAATTTTTCGACAAAACATGAGCATCTGGTGGTTCAATACGTTTGTAATAATTTTTTCTTGTTTCGATAATTTCAAATCCGAATCTTTTATAAAATTCAATAGCATCTTGATTGTTAATTTGAACATGTAGAAAAATACTATCGAAATTGGTATCCTTGTTGGTAACATAGTCAAGAATGTGCTCGACCATTTTGGTGCCGATTCCAAGACGCCGATAGGAGGCCAAACAACCCAAAGTCATTATGTACAATCGCCGTGAATTGGGCTCAGATGTGTCCAAACGACAACAAACAGCCCCGACCATCACATCGTTGTAGTAAGCTTTTTGGGAACAAAACAAAACAAAAATCATTACTAAAATGATGATAAAATGATTCGTGCAAAAATTACCTAATTTTGCTAATGGACCAGAATCAAGCACATCCTTGTAGAATTTGGCATTGTAACTGACTGGAAAGATGACTTGGTTAAGGCGACGAAGCAATTTGATGTTGTGAGGAGTCACATCACCCAATTCAACGATACCTGGTCGTCTTCGGATGATAAACCATCAGAAAAATGAATTCATTGATTTAACAAAATTCACAAATTATTATTACCTTTTCTTTTCCACACCATTCAATTTATTAATATCATTGGAATTGTTTTCGTCCGATCTGTCCGAAGACAATTCCTGGTTATCCGTGGACATTGTTTTGACAGTCATTTGTTATTTGCTCGATGTTTTGGCTCTGATGGCTATTCAAATGATGATGATTTGATGATGATTATTATCGATTGATTTGGATAAAATTGCAAATCGAGAAAACCATGTGCAGCAGCTGATAATCAGTGTGTGTTTGGCCGCGTTGGAGGAGGGAAAATGCTAGGAAAAAACGCGTCTGTTTTGGCTCCATGCGCGAAAAAAAAACAAAGGCGTGTTTTGTGTGTGTTCTCCTCTCCTTTTTTGTGTGCAACTTTTTCCTCACTAAAAAAAAAATTCCCAGAAACTTTCCCATTCGTCAGTGCAACAGTACAAATTTGGAAATTTTCTCGATGACGACAACAGCAACAGCAACATTTTACCTCGTCATCAATTTTTCGAATCAATTTCTCCAAAATCACCACAAAAAATATGGTCGATGCTGCAACACGTAAATCGTTGGGACAGATTCCATTGCTCAAAACCAAAGCTGGACCACGGGACAAAGAACTTTGGCCGCAAAGATTAAAAGAAGAACTGCAAGCTTTGATCGAGGTAAAAACATTTCTGGTGGTCGATTTTTCTCATGATAATTTTTTTTGCCATCTAGTACGTCAAGAAAAACAAAGAAAACGATAATGATTGGTTCCGTTTAGAGCCAAACACTGATGGCACCAGATGGTTCGGAAAGTGTTGGTTCATACACAATCTGGTTAAATATGAATTTGACATCGAATTTGACGTAATTTTTTTGCGAATCCAAATTCTGATTTGTTTTGATTCTAATCGAATTTGTTTTTTTTTCGTTGATTTCAGATTCCAGTTACTTACCCGACCACATCACCAGAAATAGCCATACCAGAATTGGATGGTAAAACGGCCAAAATGTATCGTGGAGGAAAAATATGCACCAGTGATCATTTCAAACCACTTTGGGCCAGAAATGTTGGCAAATTTGGTATAGCACATGCAATGGCTTTAGGTGTAAGTTTGATGATTTTTTTGTCACGAGTTATTTTCATGAATTCGTATCATTTAGCTTGGTCCATGGATGGCCGTGGAGATACCGGATCTTGTGGAAAAAGGATTGGTCAAAGAGAAAGCTGTGAAGACTAGTTAGTAGGACCAAATTATTTATTCATTTTTGCCAATGAAGTGATTATATCAATATTTGAATGCTTGTTACAAATTTTTTTAAAATTACATTATTTTATGATACAAAATGGTGTTTAAAATCGAGATAAAAATGATTCTCAAGCAAACGATGCGGTATATCTAAAGGTGTAAACAAAACGGTGAAACGGTATATTTTGTTGTGATGCAAAATCGGAACCAACTAAACTAAACTTGAGGCAATTGATCGATTGGTGTAACAAATTTAAAATCAGGTGGAAACAATTTTGCCGCCTCTTTGATCATCAATTTATATGATTGTCGAATGGTAACATCGGCCACGCCGGCAATATCACCAATCTCTTTTTGAGATTTTTTATCGGCTGATGCCTGCGAAGCCATGTAGATTGCTGCGGCGGCCACCGATATTGGACTACGGCCCGGAACCATATCGAATTCCACCGCTTTCCGGGCAATATGTGTGGCTGCCCGTTGTACAGTATTGGATAGGCCAAGATTGGAACAAAAACGTGACATGAAATCGCCAGTTGTAATGAGATCAACGGATGTTTCCAATGCTTTCAGGATCAATTTGAAACAACGACCAATTTCTTTTTTGGACACATTCGAAACGGCACATATCTCTTTGAATGTTCTGGGCACACCTTCTTGACGGCAGGCGATGTAAAGACAAGCCGATGCAATAGCCTCATTGCTTCGACCTTTCAATGTTCGGCCATCATGTACTTGTTTGAAAAGCAAATTAGCTCGATCCACAATCGTTTTGGTCAGATTGATTTTGTCCGACATGTTGCTGATTTCTTTGAACGTATTCACCAAAGCTCGATCTGAACTGCTCATTTGTTTACGATTGAAATATTTGGGCTGACCACTGTCATCGAACGCAGCATCGGAATTGCTTCGGCCAATCATTGTGGTCAAATCGGAACCTTCCAACAGCGGATTCTCAGCTGCACCAACACGTGATGGATCGGATGTTGCTTTATCATTGCTGAATGTTCGCCATTCAGATCCAACATCCACAACACGATCACCGACAACCAGACCACATTCCGGGCAAATAAGATCACCAGCACGATAATCCTCAATCAACGATGCATCTGGATGAGATGGACAGGAAACTTTGTTGGAACGAGACATGTTTTGTTTTGACGATACGATATTAATCCTATCTTTACAAGAATGAAATCGAATTCAAACAAAATTAATGTAAACAACAATGTCTGTCACTGAAACACACAAACTCAACAACATACAGCTCTCTCCTCACCAAAACACAAACGCAGAACAACGAAAACATTGAGTACTGTTTTGTGGATGACCCCCAAGATCGACGATTCGTCTCAAAAAGAAAACTTTACGGGAAAGATTTGAAAATTTTTATTATTGTTGTTGATAGTTTTAATTTTTTTTAAAACCGGTGTAAAAAAATTAACAACAATGAAGAAGACATCGGGAAAATTATTTAAATCAGTATATTTGTTTTGTACTTTAATTTTAAATTGATAATATTTTGAATAATTGGTAAAAAAAAAATTCCAATTTTGATGCAGAGCAACAACAGCACAGCGATACAACAACAGAACTTGCAGCAGCAGCGCGTGTAAAAATCATTTCTAATTAAATAATCTAATTAAAAAAACTTTTTTTTTCGCTTTTTTTTTGTTTATGTCACGAGATTGGTGTGTAATTAATAATATGGAGGGTTCAATTGTTCAATTGTGAAGGTTTTTTCAAAGACCATCAAAATCGTCAAAATCATCCACATTATCATCACCGCCGGCATCATCGTTTTCCATGGAATTAAGATCAACACGATACCGTAATAGACCGCCAACACCACCGAAACCTTTGACAAATTGTGAACCTTCCTGTGAACGGTCGGTGACTATTTCAAGTGTGGCCCCAAAATTTTTATAATTATTTGCCAACCATTCCAATAATGGCATCGATTCGATTAGTTCCAATTCCACACCTGTTTGATTGTCGGTGAAATGTGATTTATCTTTCTCTTGTTCAGTGGTCAAATGTAAAACTTTTTCCTCGTTGGTTTGCGGATTTTTCAATTGATAACGTGTTATGCTTAAATTTTCCCAACAAATCAATGATTCCACTGCTCCCATTTCCAATGCTTTCAATGTATCGCTAACGCCGAAACAATATTTTCCCGTATCTTGATAAATCTCTTCAAAATATTTGCCTGAAATTTCAAGATTTCATATTAAGAATAAATGATACAAGTTATTTGAATATAATTCCAGATATAATTACTGATTAGTTTTTTCTCCTGAATAAATTTAACATTAGTTAAAACTTCAGCCGATAATTCGATGGCTTGATTAAAACCATTCTCTCCACCATAAGATACGTCCACAAGTTTGAGAATTTTGGTTTGCAATCTCTGTATGAATTTACATTGAAAAATATTTTTTAAAAAAAATAAGCACGTATTTTCCAAAAAAAAATTTTACCGGATCAAACATGTCCGACTGAGCAAGTTCGGTCTTGAAATCAGCAGAACCAGCCAATATAAGTCCAGATATATTGGGCTTATCATTGGTAATGAATAGTTGAGTGGCCACTTCGGCCACTTTACGAACATAATTGTGACGTTTTTCCATACGAAGTCGAGCAAAACGAAGCGCAGATTGACCACCACGACCTAACGATTGATTGTGATGACAAAAAACATTTATCAAACAATTATTCAAATGGTCAACGATTAAAAAAATGATTTTACCATGTTTTTTAGGCAAATCAACCGGAAACTTGTGTAAAACTTCTCTAGTGTTGCCTTGTAACGTTCCAAACAATGCACCATTACCATCCATAACAATGAAACCGAATTTATTATCATCAGCAAGTAAGGCGGACAATGCTTCAGTGTGGAATTTATTATCACATAAATATAAAGATGTGTTGATCGGTTTGAATGGCTCAAAATCAATATTAACTTTCTTCTCTTTTCCTTCATCGGTAACTATTGTTCCACAATATATTACTAAACCATTAGGTGGTACTTTTGTGTAAAGTTTTAATCTTTGTTGTACAGAAGTGATGGCACCAAGCACCGATAATCGATTCACTCGACTTTTTATATTGGATGCTGTACCAAATTCATCGGCCAACATTTTAGCAACACGTGATATTTGATCTTTTGGCGGAATAATTAACGATATCATTGATGTTCCATTTCTTTGCAAATTGAAAAAGTAAAAAAATTTCAATTAGTTTAAGAGACTAGAATCGGTAAAAAAACCTTGAATGACTCACCCTCGGGCAGCTTCCAAACTTTTGATTAATTTTTTCACTTTCCATATTTGAACATTACGATCGGCGCTGGCCTCATCTACCGACATTGTTGTTGTTGGAGATGAATTTTATTTATTTAAGTAAAAACGATGCAATCGAAACAAGATGAGGATATCAACAAGATATCGATTGATGCGAACAAAATCGCTTCTGGTGTGATATTCTTTTCCCAAAATTGATTCAATTAAATCTGTTTGGATAAAATCTCAATAATACTAATGGTAATTGTTGTCTAGATTATAAGAAAATGATGATTGGTTGAGATTGTTGCTGTTTGCAGCTCGTTTTCGGAACAAAATCGGAACAAATATTGAAACAAAAAAAAAAGATGAAATAATGCCACACGTACAAAAAGAAATGCTGCTTGTCACAGGCCTTGTGCTACTGCTGCATACGATAATGTGTGCGGTGTGCGCGATAAAATTTTGTCACGTACTTTCCGAACGTCCGTTGTTGATGAATTTTGTGTTTTTTTTTTGCGTATTCGCAAACAAACAACAACAACAGCAACAATTAAGTGTGTTGTTAATTGTTTTCGATTCTTGCAACGATTCTAATGTTAGTGCTTCGCAACGATTAACTTCATTTTGAAGAGCGAAAAAAACGACCTTTGTAGAATCTCTGGTACTTGATCCAAATTATTATAAAAATAATGACAATTGGTAATTGATTAAAAATTTTCTCGTTACAAACGCCATTAATCATCGATTTTTTCAATTCAGGATTGTGGAATGCGATTCCAATCGTGGCTGGACTTGCTGCGTTATGTTTCTATATTTACCAAGGATGGCAACAACAAGAAGAGGAACCTTATGCCAGATCCAGAGACCGAGCACGGAACAGGAATAACACCGATGTACCGATGCGACCCGCTGATAAATGTACAATTTGTTCGGAAAATCTATGCCCACAATTGATTCAAATGCCATGTTTACATCTGTTTCATCAAGAATGTATTAAAGCATGGTTCAATGTGGCCGTGAAGAAGATTTGCCCAATATGTCGATACGAGCTGAGTGCTGCTCAATTCATTAGATATCGTAACCAAATGTCAGCTTGACAAGGGGCCTTGTTGTTTTTTTTCTTTGTTTCCTTTAAAACTATTGTCTTCTATGAACTATCAACTAATCAACTAGTGATTATAATGTGATCTTGACCCATAACAGAGGCATTTATTATTGATGAAGAATTTTGAATTTTGAATCGTATTTCAGTAAATTTTGGTTGTGATTCACTTTCGAAAGCAATAGATGGCAGCAGTGTATTCGAAAGATTCGAAAAAGAATACCAAAATCCAATAAAAAGTCGGAATTCAATTTTCCAAAAGCGAATCAAAAATTCGAAAATTTCAAATTCAAATTCCAGATCAAAATTATCCAATCAAACGACGACCAACGTGAGATATTTCTGAGGAATCAGGGACGAAATTCAATTTGGCAAAAAAAAATTCTGAAACTGAAACAATCGTCGGCAACCTGGGAATCGTATAATTCGAAATCATTTGGGATCCACCAGGATTCATTCGAAATTCCGGAAATTTCAGGAAACGAAAACGGAGAGCGGAAAAAACAATCAGAGAGAGAGAGAGCGAGGTTGAGAAACGAACCGAACCGAACCGAACGAAAATCGACCGACACCTCAATTAGCGCGGATTCTTCGCTGATGATGTTGATCTAAGGGAGCAAAGCGTGTGATCTTTCTCTCTCGCTCTCGATCTCATGCAAATTAAGTTTGGTTTGGTTGGTTAAAACGGCTGCTGGCTGGCTGTGGCCCTAGACACGCCATATTTCTCGCTTTTTTATTTTTCCGTCGGTCGGTCGGTCTGGTTATAGGCCACCACTAACACTCACACGCTCCTCAATTCACGGAACTTCGGCGACGGAGGCCAAAATCGGATACCGCTGCCGATTTCGGTCGTCGTCTCGCGCGCGATATCGCTTCGCCGACACACACCGAGAAAACGAAAATGAAATAAATCGAAACGAAACGAAACGAACGAACGTACGAACGCGCGTATACGCGAGACCGAGACGAGAGACCGCGATCTTCGATCTTCATTCACCGAGCCCATCTCGGCATCCTGACGATCTTACCTGCTTGAAGCCGGACGCGATGGTTTCGCCCAAACGCGATGGGCAAACGCGCTTTGTGTGTAGTGGCACCAACGTACACACAAGCCACCACCAACCCGCACCATCGCGGCCGCCGCCGCCGCCACCAATTCGTTCATTTTTTCCCTTGGCATCGAGGCCGCCGCCATACACGCCAATCCTCTCGCTCTGTCTCGCTCTCGCTGTTCAGCGGCCAAAGCTGCTGAACGCTGAATGAGCAAGCCAAAGGCTGGCTGCCACTGTTGTTTCGTTTCGTCTCGTTTCGTCTATGGTTGCCGCTGCTGGGATTTTCATTCCTCTCTCTCTCTTTCTCAGTGTGTGTTTTCTTCGACGACGATGATCATCATCATCATCATCATCACAGCCGCCAACAACAACAACAACAACAAGCACCACGGCAGCATCATCAACATCATCATCATCATCCACGACTCTGAGTGTGTGTTTGGCATGCTGCTTCTGTGCCCACAACACACACACACACAACTGCCACCACACCAGGACACCGCAGATGGACGCGGAGAATGGTTTTGTTATATCGTGTGTATGCTTGTTGGTGTATGTACGTACGTGTGTGTGGTGCGAAAACGCGTTGATGTGAGAAAACGAGATATAACAACGAAGGCGAAGAAGACGACGACGACGACGACTGAAACTAAAACGAAGAAGACTTCGAACGACGAACGACGACCAAGAAGACCAAGTCGGAGACGACGACGACAACGATCGTGAACAACCACAACAACAACAACTTGTGCAACTCGTCTGCATCTTCTTCTTCATTTGCTCCAGCGCTGGTCAGTTCGTTCGTTTTACATCACATCATCATCATCATCTGAACACATCCTAAAACCATATTCTTGAAGCCGTGTGTGTGTGGTGTGGTGAAGTGAGGTAAAGAGTGTGTGGTAATCATCATCAACATTAAAACATCAATTGGTTAATCTCTTCTGTTCTGTTCAGTGTGTTCTGTTTTCGGTGAACCACAACAACAACAACAAGCATCATTTTGTCATCTTCGATCATCACCAACTAGCCGTTCGAACACCTCGACGATGATCATCATCGGCCCAAAGAAGATGATCGTCGACCACGACGACGACCACGGGGACCACGATTTTTGAATTGCACAAAACCATTGTTTTTTGTGTTCTAGTGAAATTTGCATCATCGCCAAGAATCCCGAAACTGATCATCATCATCATGGCTCATTGTTTTTGTTGTGGTTGTTGTTTTGGTGATTCTTTTCAATTATCATCATCATCATCATCTGCCATATTATCATCATTCTACTACTACTATTGTTCGGGAGCCAATTCTGTTTAGGTAAGTGATAAGTTTTTGTTAATTTCGGGGATTCTCTCCGAGAATGGATCAGCGTGTGAATCCCCGGGCCGATAGGTGGGGGGCGTTCAAAGACAATCGTACCAGAGAAAAAAAAGTAGAGCCACTACTTTTCGAACGCTGTTCGCGCTATTCGAACCCGAATCCGAAAAGGATCAATCATTGTTGTTGTTGTTGTTGTTTTGGCGTACGGCCGACAATAACAACAAAAACAACAACAACAACGGCCACACACATTTCACACAAGAGATATTATTCTCTTGCTTGGAGCCCATTGTCCGGGTTGACAAATTCCCACACACACCAACGCCAACACCAACACTTAGCGATCGATCCAGCAGCACACTCGTTTCTTGTGTTTTTAGTTTTGTTTTCGGTTCGCTTCTGGAACAGCAGCAGCAGCAGTTTCCTACTTCTTGGAACAACTTAATTCAAGTGGCCCAACTCCTCTCTCTCGCTCATTCATTCATTTGTTCATTTTGGAACTAAAAGCTGGAATTATGATCTTATTGCTCCTTGATTCCACCAGACGCCCAGACAAGACGCCCTGATGAATGTCTTGATTAATACCACGGTATGTCCCGTTTCGATTCAGTGTGTTCGATCCGATCAAGACCGACACCGATTAATCGAGAAATCATCATAATCATATACTTATCGTCGCCGCCACCACCACCAATCATAATCACCACACTTGACCAATGATATTTCCTGCTCCTTCTTCACCAACTTCGTTTCCAAGATTTCGGTTCCTGGATCCAGGGATCCAAGGATCCTGGATCGCCCGAAATAAAATAAAAATCCCAGATAGACGATCCACAGTGTAGTGTGTGTAGACGGTGGAAACGAAATAAAAGAAAATGGGAGAGAGAGCGAGAGAGAATCCCGAGGAAAAGCCACAGACAACAACAACGACGCCAGAGAGAGTACGGAATGCCGTGTCCGCTGTCCCGTGTTTTTAGCTCACACACACACACAGACAAACACCATTCATTTCATTCATTCACAAGAGACTTTATTATAACAACAACAACAACACACGACACACAACAGAACAGAACACAACACACAACCAAAAAAAAAAAAACGTAATTCCGATCTGCCGATCCTCGCGTCGCGTTCTCCGGTCTCTCTCTCGCTCGTTCTCTCGCGCTTAGTCGCTCCGGTCTCGGTGCACAACAACAACAACACAACACACAGTTCGGTGCACTGTTTGCGTGTGTGTGTGTGTCTGTATTGCCGAACGTGCGTTCGCGTTTCGTTCGCCACCATCAAATCCCCATTCTCATTCGCTTGCACACCAACCAACCAAGAGAAGATACTGGATACCAGGCAAAAACTCCGTGAAACGAAACGAACGAAAAAAACGAAAACTCTAAAAAAACTCCAAACCGAAGAAGAGAAGCGAAGAGAAGCCAAGGGAAGAGAAGAACAAGAGAAGAGAAGATAGACAAGCATTGTCGGATGTCGGATCTCATCTTCGGTCGGTCGGTCGTCATCGTAAGATCGTCGTCGTCGCCGTCATCATCATCATCGTGGTTGTCGTCGTCGTTGTCCTCGTTGTCGTTGGTTGGTTTGTTGTTATTATCATCATCATCATCATCATCATCGTCGCTTATTATTATTATTATTATTATTCCCGACATTACATCTTCAATTGTGTGTGCGGATCCGCGGAGTTCTCTTGGTTGGTTTTGCCATTGGTATCTTGGCGTTAGTGTGTCGGTGTGTTTGGTTTGTGGCTCTCGCTCTCGCATCTCCCCAAAACCATCATCACCATAATAATAATGGTGTTTAAACACTGATGATATATCCCGCCCACTCCCACCCACCACCACCACCAGAAGATTGCATCGCTTTAGGGATGTGCGATGGAGGTTGTTCTGTTCAAAATATTATTTGTGCCAATGCCATTGCCAACCAGCTAGCTAGCCAGCCAAATGGCATTCGGATTTCTGATATTTTTATATCGCATACACACACTTGATTCTCAATCATCTTCATGATTATGATCATGATCATAATCGAAGAAGCTCAAGAAGAAGATGCCATGATCGTATCATCTCGTGGCCGGAAAAGCGCACAAAAATATGATGATTACGACAATTATTGGATAACAAGGGTTAACGTTCCGTATCAGTTAGTGTGTTGTTTTGTTGTCTGTTTTCTAGGTCAAAACAAATTAACCCTAAGGTTGATCTTTTTTACTGTTTCTGTGTCTTCTCAGCGGTGACAACAAGAACAAGAAACAACAACAAACAACAACAACAATGGAGCTTTGTGGTTCTCCGGGAAAAAAATATAATAATAATCTGGATTGTTCCGGGCCTCCGTCTACTCCGTCTCTCTCTCTCGCTCCGTGTGTCCGTGAGTGTATCCAGTGTATCCAGTGTGTGTGTGGCGATGCGACGAGAGAGAATCCACGCACATCCTCTTCATGATGATGATGATTCCCTGTGATTTAAGCTGCTGCTGCACACTTGGTTCTTGTTGTTGTTGTTTAGTAATAAACGGGCCACCATAATGATGATGATGGTAAAGGTGGTGGCGGATGGTGGATTGTTGGATGTGGTGTTGATTGTGATTAGTTTTTCATAATAATAATAATAATACTAATAACAATACTAATAATGATACTAATCAGTGTGTGTGTGTGTGTGGTTCACCTGGTGTGTGCAACATCCAAGCGTTTTGTGTGTGTGCGAGTGTGTGATAACAAAATTAGAGTTTTTTTTGGCTAATAATCACAATAACAACAACAATAACAAGAACAACAAGAAGGCTGCTTGTCGCTGGTGTGTGTAGTATTATGTATTTTTGCTGTTGACTGGCTGGCTTGCTTGCTTGCTGGTTGGTCGGATTGTCAAAATTGCTTGGTTGGTTGTGTGTGTTATTAGTTATATTAGTTTTCGGTGTGCATGTTTGCCCAAGTGGTGGCCGAGCCATCGAGACCGGCAACGACGACGACAACGTTAACAGCAACAATAATATCAAGCGATTCTCTCGCTCATTATCACCGCGGCAATCCGCGCGGATTGAAAAATAACACACATACACACACATAGAAAAATGTCTATAAAGATCCCAACAACCAGAACCACAACAACAAAAGAAAATTGGACGCCTTGTCGTCGTAGTTTTTAAGCATCTTCTTCAATTTCAATTTCATTGAATTAATTCTTGTTTTGTTTTGTTTTTGTTCCAGCGAATCGCCCCGTGTGTGTGTAGGAAATGTATTATCCTGGTCAGCCGTCGTCGTCGTTGTTTGAAACATTATCATCCGCATCATCATCACATCAGATTCCGTATTCTTCGTTCATTTCCAATAACATTGATAATATTAATAATCGTGCACATATTTTGGATCAAGTGCCTAGTTTTTCATCAACATCATCAGCTGTAGCAGCAGCAGCGGCAACATTGTGCCTGCTACCAACAACAACCAAAACAACAATAATAGCTCACAACAACAACAACAACACATGTTTAGGGTCGTCGTCTGGTGGTGGTGATAAGAAGAAGAAGAAGAAGATCAAAATGATTTCCGCACAGAATGTTGCTGCGGTTCCGCCGCCGCCAACAGTACCGCTGCCACTTCCGGTGGTGAATCCGTTTCATCCGTTGTCTAGTTTTTGTCCACCGCAGCCGCCTGCTGCTTCAACACAAGCAACGTTGATAAAATCATCATCAGCTTCATCATCAACGTCGTCGTCCTCGTCGTCTTCAGCTTCTTCAACATTTGAACAGACATCAATAATGGACCACCATCACCATCATCATCATCATCCTGCATCGGCGTATGGTATTCCGCCGCCGCATCCATTTGCGGGGTATCCGGGGCATTATTATTTGCCGCCATCGCCATCGCCAACAGTATTGAATGGTGGTGGATATTCCGCCAAGATGACCACCACCGCCACCACCACCAATGGTCTTTCAACAACATCACCATATCCACCACCAACCAGTGCTGCTTCGGTGGTGAATAATGGCGGGTTTTTTCGTCCAACAACAACAACAACAACCAATGGTACTTATGGTATTCATCATCATGGTGCACCACCGTCGCATCATCAAGTCCACCATCATCATGCATCAACCATCTATAACGAATCATCATTCACCATACCTGATTATTTGAATAGACAAATGGTGGTGGCAAATGTTGCCTCGAAGACGTTATATCCCGCTACTCCGGCTGTGGCTGCGGCGGCTGTTACGGTAGCCGCTTCCGTTGTTGCTACCACTTCTTCTAGTTGCAACAACAGCAACAGCAGCAGCCATAACCAAAACAATAACAATAGGAACGACGATGAACCAAATAATTCATTTTCGGATCATTTGAAACGTTTACAAGAATCATTTCAATCAAAATCCCATAACGCCAATAATAATAATAATAATAATAAATGTAATGATCCAAATGGTGTTCCAGAAAATGGCCACTACTTTCCATCTCCTCCGCCTCCTCTTCACCACCATCATTATCATCATCGCCATCATATCGAATCCTCGATGGAAATCGAGGATCATCGAAATTCAATGCAAAACAATGGAGATCCAAAACGAACGACATTTTTGAATGGTCATTTGAGCAATGGTAATGGCCGTGGTGATGAAGAAGAAGAAAACCAAGAAACCAAGAACAAAAATATTTCGAAATTTTCACAAGTTTGGAATCCGTTGATTGGAAAATCCAACGCAAAGAATAATAATACTAGTGATAAAAATAATCATCATCATCAACGATCAATTGACCATGTTGTTGGTGGTGGTGTTAGTGATCATCAACATGGAAAACATTGGACACCAGTGTCTGCGGCTTCAGTTCCACAATCCAAAGGTGGTGGTGGTGGTGGCAGAACCAAAAATTCCAATTCGAATCAACAACAACAACAACAACATTCGAAAAAGAATGAAGTAAGTGTGTTTGTTTGTTTATATTTTTCTCGGGTTTTTGGTTTACCGTTATTTCCGTTATTCGGGAATTGAAAACGAATTGAAAACCCGAATTTTTTTCTCGGCGAGGATTTCCCAAAGTATTTTTAGTGTGTCTAAATATTTTTGTGTGCCACACAGCCAGCCAGCCAAACTCTCGAGGTTTTTCATCATCATCATCATCATCATCGTGTATGTAAAAGAACTAGAAGAAGACGGACGGAGAAAAATATTAGGCAAAATATACAAGTGTGTGGAATACTAAATAGTCTCGCTCGCTCTCTCTATCTTTCCATCTATCGTGTGCCATGTCTGGTCTATCCGTGTGTGTGTGTTCCACATGGTCTGCGAGAGTTTCCATAACGAGGGAGCCAGGGAGAGACAGGGAGAGCGAGCGAGGTTGTGAAATCCAGCAAAAGCAGCAGAAGAAGACCAAGAAGAAGATGAAGCGAAGAAGAAGAAGAAGAAGCAGAAAAGTGTAGTTTTTCACTTGGCGGCGGCGGTGGTGGCTTTTCCCATTTTTTGATTATTATGGGCAAATGTGTGTGTGTGTGTGTGTGTGTGCAGTCAGTCAAAGTAATATTTCATCCCGACACAAGCATACACACACGAGGAGAGAGAGCGAATCACATAGACGGAGAGATATACACACACACACACACACACACAAGATGCTCAACTAACAGTAAATCACCATCAAAAGTGGTGATTACGCCAATGGTGTGTGTTCACACCACACCACACACACACACCCGAGAAGCCACTCTCTCACACACAGTTTTCCAACGAAACAAAAAAACGAGATCCAGCAACACACTCGCACTGACACTGAAGAACGAAGAAGAATGTTGCGACAGATTGCTTATTGACAGATTAAGTATATTGGCATCCCCGCTCGCGCCTAGTGCCTGCCATCCCATTGTGGAATGGATTTTTGGGATTGTGTTTTTAGATTGTATCTTGTATTGTGGATCGTGGATCTTGTGTATTGTATTGTGTTTTGCCCCCCGTTATTTGTACCATCTTTCTCTCTCTCTCTCTACGATAGTACAAAGATATTTGTTGGATTTGTTCTCGATCACAACATTGATGATCATATTTGGAACGTAATTTTAAGGGGAGTGGGAAGGCAAAAGCAAAAAAAAGTGGGCGGAGAGAAAGATGACACCTTCAATGGAATGGGCGTGTCAAGGCGTGAAGGTGTGGTGTGGCACATTTTCCAAAAAAATGTGACAATCTTATGGTGGATCAATTAGAGTCTTTGTGTGTGTGAAAAAGTGGCGCCCAATCCTAATGAGAGAATCCGCGCGGCGTCGTGTAGCAGCCGAGATAGGGCACGATCAATCCGAAAACGCAAAGTCCTCGAAAGAGCGAGAGAGAATATTTTTGTATTGATCGGAACCTCCCCCCGCCACGTTACGTTTTGAAGAGATTATATAATTATTTTATGAATACGAGAAACCTCTTATATAACTGTTGTTATATAACTCGTGGTTCGATAACTTGGAGGGCAAAATCAATACAAGCACGCACATACAAAAGTTATTGAACTATTAAGATGATGATCGGATGATGATGATGATGGCGATGGCGGCGTAGGAATATAATACATTCTTTTACGTAATAAATTAGTATTATTATTATTAACCATCTCAACTATCGTTAACTAATAATGTTGTTAACAGATCATTAAGAAATCAAACATCATCGTCAAAAAGGATAAGAAAAATCATAAAAGAAAGCTTCATGCGGATGATGATCCGGGGGATGATGGTGATAATGATGATGATGATGATCACCAGCAGGAGGATCCGGAGGATGGAATGAAGCGGCCACCAAAAGCCAAAAAATCGGTACGTTTGGCGCCAACAAAAAAATGATGATTTTAAATTTTTTTGAAAAAAAAGCGCGCGAAAATTCAAAAATTCAAATAATTGAAAAATTTTATTTGTTTTTTCGGAAATTTAAATTTGAAGAAGAAAAAATCTTCGGTTTCATCGAAGAATTGTGATAAACTTGGAAAGAATGATAATTGTGATAGCCAAAAGTCTTTCAACAACAATAAGAAACAAAAACAGAACCATAATACCTCTACCACATTCGTGCTGGATGATAATGGTGGTGACGATTTCGGTGACGATCGGAAATCGGTGGAATATCTCCAAAAGGATAAGGTTGACCACAACGGTATGGATGCGGATGATGATGGCAAAGATGACGAAGACCAGAAGTGCAAAAGCATTGAATCAAAAGAATCCAATTTACCGCAAGATGATGATGGTGGTGGTGATGATGATGATAAAACTGCTGCCATCAAAGATGTCAAGCTGATTAAAAAGGTTGGTATTGGGATGTCAGAGATTTGTCGTTGTTGGATGTGTGATATAATATGTCAAATTTGTAGAGTGCCAACTACGCCCGAAGGAGGAGATTCCGATCCGGATTGGATATGATCCGGAATTTCCGGAAGAAAGCGCCTAAAACCAAATCAACGACCACGACCACGGTGAACAACAAAGATTTGAACCACCATCGTGGTTCGACGACGATGGATGAAAAAAAGAAACGGAAAAAAAATTCTTCGGATGGTAAAGATTTGAAGCGTTTGATGGTGAACAAATCCCTCGGGGAAACACTGTTGCATCGTTCGGCCAAGAATAATCGACTGGTAATTATCATCATCAAATTAATTAGTATAATAATTAGTAATTATAATTAATTCCAAATTGATTGATTGATTGATTGATTGGTCTAAATCGACCACACCCCACTGGTTTTCGGCCTCAAATAGGATGTTATAAGACAATGTCTTGAAACGGAAGCATGCGATGTGAATGCCCGAGATAATGCCGGCTATACGCCACTACATGAATGTTCGTCGCGTGGCCATCTTGAAGTGGCTCGTTTACTTCTGCAATATGGTGCCGATGTCAATGCTAGTGCTATTGGCGGGATCAGGCCTTTGCATGATGCTATTGAATGTAATCACATTGAAACGGTACGATTGTTACTGTCGTACGGTGCTGATCCGCTCATATCGGTAAATTTTAGACGGATAACGGATTTCGGTGTCGTTTTGGTAATCATTTTGTTTTGCGTATATCCATAACTATATAACAGACTTATTCTGGAACAACACCATTGCAATTGTGTCGTTCCAAAATGATGAAGAAATTTTTGGAAGGTTTCTACCAGGATATCGGCATGACCACCGATCCGGCCATGGTGGATGAGACGAATGTATGGCTTTTCAAATTTCACTCATCAAATCCTGAACAGGAAACAGGTTTCGATGTTTTCGCCGATTTGTCGGATATTGATGATAGCGACGACGATGTTGATGGTGATGATGGTGATAAGGTTGGCCTCAACGAAATTGATTTGATATTTCAGCTAAGCACCCGACCATTCCTTAATGTTTATGCATTTTTACAAAATCCAAACCAAAGGTAAGTGATAGAGAGAAATATAATTTTTTCTTGGTTGATCCGTCCAGCATCCGCCGGAAATGCAAATTTTGACCATTTTTTCCACTGTTTGTCCCGTTAGTCCATTTTATCTTCTGACCGATGTGATCAAATCATTGAATCTGACCAGAGAAAATTTCATCCATAAACATCCTCAGATTAAGATAATGACCATTGATCAAAAGGATTATCTTAAAAATGTGATTCCCGTTCAATTGGAGGCAAGACACAACCATCACAACCACCATGTGGATGGCATCAAGGCTAAAAGCGCGAAGAATACTAATAATAATTCCCAGAAAAATAAGAAATCCAACCACAAAACCATGGCTGATTTGGATGGCGATCCACCATCACAACCACCATCGTCTAAAACCGATGATAGCATCGAAATCATTTACGAAGATGAACGAATCCTGAGGATTCTGGATATTGAAACTACTGTGATACGAGATGACTAGGATAAAAATTATTTTCATTTCCAATTCTTTTCTCTCACTCAACACTTAGAGTATTATTTTGATTTGACGATTTTAATGAATTTCAAATGATTTTCGCATCAATAAAAAAAATTTTTTAATTGATTTTCGTGACTTATATTGCTGCTATTCGAAAACCGATATGCCGCCAAAATTTTCAAAAATTTTTCCGGTGTGATGTATGAATTTAACTCAATAGATGGCAGCACTTTCGCGTGGTTCCATTTTTCGCCACCAGATGGCAGCAGCATTCGAGTCCAATGGAAATTTTGAATTTAATTTACCGATTGTAGTGATCTTCTTTGACAATTCTTCAAACCAAAATTTTAAAACTAAATATTTTATTTTGTATTTCAATCCGTACACCATCATCATATTAGGGTTTTCTTGTTGGTGTGTTTGATTGTGGACATTCAATTATTAATTTGAAAATGATATATTTAATCGTGTGTGTTCATGTTTGTGTTTTGGTTCTCAGAGTGTTTCGGTTGTTTGTCTGCAAATTTGTGAACATTTTTTTCCAATAAGAAAAAACAACAACAAATTCTCTTCCGGTGGGTTGGGGAATTAGTTACACAACAACGAGAAAACGAAACAATTTTCGTTCGTCTCACCGGAAACAAATCGAATATAGACGTGACAAACAATGTTGTGAAATGAAAAAAGGTGGGAGGATCAGAATTGAATACAAATACAAAACATGACAGATTGAGGATTAAGAAATTAAGAAGAAATTAAGAAGAAGTTGTTGTTGAAGAAATTAAAATTAGCGGCAAAATCGGCATTCGTAATGTTTTTCCCATCTGACAATTGTTGCTGGAGATGCTTTCACTGTACTTATCATCAGACAAAATCATCAGTATTATGTTGTTGGTATTGTGCGAATATATGTGTGTTCAAGTGTGTGTATTTATATGGGGTGTATTCGTGTGGGTGTGTTGGATGGAAAACCAAAAATTAAAAAAAAAATAAAAGACATGTGAAGCTGCAGAATACGCATCATCCACGTTTGGGATAAAAGAGATCATAATACTTTTATCATCATTAAGAAAACGCGGCATTGACATCCGACGCGGAGCTAGTGTTTAGCTTAGTTTTTTGTTGTCGTTGTTGTTGGTCTGATAAATATATAATTTTTGTATTTCAATATTTCGATTAACCAAAAAACAGATCAGAGAATCTTGGAAAAGCCTCACGCGCGCGCGCACACACACACGCGCGAACATTGCGCGAGAGAAACACACACACAATGTGTTGTTAATACAATTGAGAATTTTGGACAAATTAATGTGAACATGATTCCACCGGATGTGATATTGTTGTTTCGGGGGTGAAAAACACAGAATTTTTTGGTACAAAAAACAACAAAATGCCTCAACTTTCCCAGGAAATCATTCTGGTTGGAAAGAGTTAAGGCACCAAAATTGTCTCGACTGAATGTTTTTGATGTTGTTGTTGAATTGTTTCACCTATGTGTGTGTGGGTGTGTCTGTCTGTGTTCTGATCGTTCAGGTGTAAGAATGTTTTGTTAGCGTTTGGCATCGCACACACACACTCGCTGAGAATGGAATTTTTTTTAATAATAAAAATATCATTTCAATTATTATATAACCTAGGCAAGACTAGATTCAGTTTTCTCTGATTTTCAAATCGATTAATCGAAATCGAAACTTATAATTATATTGATACACACACACACGCATACACTTGCAAATTTTGCAAATACAATCATCACTTTTCTCACAAGTAGGTAGTTTAGCTCAAACAATCGCCCACACCACCAGATATGGGGATGGGCGTAGGTGGGCGAGAGAACAGGAGGATCATCACCGAATTGTTTGATCGTATTTACAAAATTAATAAGTAGCCACATATTCGCTTCATCACACACACAGATTCACATAAATAATAAATAAATTTAAAATTTGTTTGTTTGTTGTTTGTGTGTGTGTCAGTGTGTTTGTTTAAGGAAAAATTCAATCCAATTGAGATCAATTTGATTGAAAAAAAATAAAGATAAATTCTTCAATGATTTTGAAATGAGATTTTCTTTTGAGAAAAAATGCGAATGCCGATTGTTGTTGTTGAAATTAATAATAAAAATTAAAAGAGAGAGAGAAAGAGAAAGGAGAATTTGAAAATTAAAAGGAAAAGGATTGAAATACTAATTATTTTTCATAATTGTTTTAGAATTATTTTCTAGATTTTCAAATTGAAAGTTATCATCTGCATGAGCTTGTATTTTGACACTTTCAAATTTAAGAGAGAGATAATTTTTTTTTGTTTGCTTCATACCAATTGATAATAACAACCGAACCGATCAAATTATTGTTGTTATTATTATCCAAAATTATTCTTCCCAACAGCTACGAGCGTTGGATGGGCGAGAATAATTATTATAGCTTGAATTGTTAGAATAGCCATTGGTTTGTCGAGGAGCACTATTAAAACGGTCGCTACCATGATCATCATAGTTAACACGATAATCTCGGGACATGAAGCTAGAATTCATTCTACAAAAAAAAATTACAATAATTGTATAGATTGAAGATAAAATAATATTTTAAAAAAAACATACCGTCGTTGTCCAGGTCGATGTCGATTCATGTAGCCTCCACTTCCTCGTGACTCCATGTTGATCGATTTCACCATGTTCTGCAAGAAATCCGGAATTTGTTGCTTTGATTCCACCATAAGATCATACAGATTAGAAGCAATGTTCTTGTTTTTATCGTTGAAAAAAGATGTTGCCAATCCCAAATTGCCTACACGACCAGTACGGCCAATACGATGAACATACTCTTCGATATCATTGGGCAAATCAAAGTTGATAACATGTTTAACATTGGGAATATCAAGTCCTCGAGCAGCTACAGCAGTGGCAACCATAATTGGTGTCCGACCATTACGGAAACAATGCAACGCATCTTCACGATCCGATTGATTTCGGTCACCATGTATACTGCTTACATGACAGTTATTCTTTTCCAAAAAGTGCTCCAAAAAATCAACACCTTTTTTAGTTTCGACGAAAATCAAAGTCAACGAATCAGGGCCTGAGGAGGGGGAAATTGCCGAAAAAAGTGTTAGTGTTTATGCGATTAGAAAAATTATCTGAGATTAATTTCTGAATTAATCAGTACATCAAAAAAATCATTTTTGTCTAATTTCATTTTTCGAGTGTCTAAATTTTTTGATCATCATCAGTTTCTAGTAATTCTAGTTTTTTTTCACTAAAGACTACATACCTGAACGATGTATATCGGAATTCAACAAATCAAGCAAATAAGAACGTTTGTCATTATCGTTGACCCAAACAATTTTTTGGGTAATGTTTTCCGAAGTACTACCAACACGTCCAACAGTTAGAAAAATGTAATTGTCTAAAAAGTTTGTGGCCAACTCTTGAACTTTTTTCGGAAATGTAGCTGAAAACATGAGTGTCTGTCTCATGCCGGTCGGTGGCATGTCACATTGTTCAACAATTTGGCGAATCTGAGGCTCGAAACCCATGTCGAGCATTCTATCTGCTTCATCCAGAACAAGATGAGCGATTCTCTCCAGGCTAACCTTCTTACGCTCTACCATATCGATCAAACGGCCTATGGAGATAATGTAAACAATGTTAACAAAATTTATAATAACACAAACAAATCACACGGATTACGAACCTGGGGTAGCCACAAGAAGTTGACATCCATTGTCCAAATCTCGCATTTGTGCGCCAACATCTGATCCACCATAAACAACACAAGGTCTAACATGAGAACGGTAAGCGAATTTCTTGGCTTCATCATAAATTTGAACAGCCAGCTCTCGTGTTGGTGCCAAAATAAGAATCAATGGAAAGTGTTTTGGTCGAAGTCCACCGACACGTCTTGGACCAGGAGGAGGACCAGCCATGAAAACATTGTTCAAAATGGGCAAAAGAAAAGCAGCAGTTTTGCCAGAGCCAGTTTGAGCGCAAGCCATCAGATCACGGCCGGCCATAATGATAGGAATCGCGTATTTTTGCACAGGGGTCGGCTTGTCATATTTGGCCAATTTAACATTGTTTTCAATGATTGGAGTTAATTTAAGCTGTGGATCAAAAAATGTTTCGATAGGTTGTGGACAACACTCGCCAGTACTTTTGACAGGAATATCTTCGTATTTTTCAAAATTGATTCCAGTATGAATACTACTGAAAAGATGTTGCTCATATTCCTCGTGTCGAGGCAATGGTTGGGTCCAATCCTCATAACCGGTAGCCGGACGAGCAGCATTATATGCATTGCGATTACCGCCGCCGCCTCCACCACCACCACCTCCATAAGAATTCTTAGGATAAAAACTTCTAGCTTGATAATTGTTGTCCATACGGAAATTGCCATCCATAGGAGGCTGTGGTTGTGGGTCTCGCCATGAATTGTTGGATGAATTGATTCTTGGAAAGAAACTATCTCTAGGTTGTGGTTTGTTGTAACGATTGTTCATGAAGCCATTTTCACGAGGATAGCGATTGTCGTAGAATCCTCCACCACCACGACCACCTCGATCACCAGAATTATTGAATGTTCTCATACGATTGTAATCTCGAGGGCCTTGACCAAAATCACGATTATACATGTCACCTGTAAGAAACAATTACATGAAAATAATTAAAATTTTTCCCATTTCAAAACAGTATAGAATCACCTTGATTACCTGTACCTCTCCGATAAAAATCGGGATTTTGATTTGGGTATCCGCCATCATAATTTTGATAACCTCGTTGCAATGGAGGTGGTGGCGGTTGCTGTGCTGGTTGAGGAGGAATTGGATAATTTGGAGCGTTTTGGTTGATATCTAGAGCAGCAAACTAAAGCCAAGTAATAATTATGATGAAATATGGGATCAATAGCTAAAACTTGGAAATTAATGAAATTTGAGACTTACTTGCTGTTCAAGGATTTTAGTGCCATTTTGAGGATAACTCATAGTAATCGGAAACAGAATAATGATTTTTCAATGATAATTCAAAATGAAAGCCTATTTAATTTGAGAATAGAATAAATTTTTTTGGTTTTTCTTTTCAAAATTATAATGTTTTGTGTCGAGCAAAATTTGTGTGAGTTTCAAGTTGACAATGAAATAGCAAACACTATTATGCGAGCACAACAGTAAGCAACACTTCTTTTTGTTTGCTCGCTCACCACAAAAAAAATTGCCACACTCACTCGCTGGGGGGCCATTCATAAAGGCTGTACACGTTTGTCAATCACAAATTTAATTAAAATTTATTTCCAAATCAAAAATTTGCCGGATTTGTTCAATAATTTAATAAACTTTTAAGTACAAAGAATATTTGGAATGAAAAAATTTTTCAATTTTAGACGAGAAAATTTGATAAATCCAATCCTGTTTCCGATTTGGACAAATGTTGCTGGAAAGTTTCCTTGTTTACCAATAAAAAAGTTGCCGAAACTATTTGTTTCCAGTTCCGGACAAGCTTTTGGCTTGGTAAATATGAATTAGAAAAGCCTTTTGACACGCCCTTTTATAGCATTTTTAGGGGCAAGTCAATGGCTTCGATCCGAGTTATAGCTGAGATGAGTCAATGGATTTGAGGGATGGGTTGCACGGAGACACCTCCTACTCCGTAGACTTGATTTTTTTGTTGTACAAGCCTGACATCTATCGGCAGGTTCGGGAACTTTGCTTTTTTCGAATTATTCAATAGCGCTCAAGCCAATAAATTTTG